>VWZK01003470.1:26747-43086 GCA_013396935.1 Baryphthengus martii | reverse complement strand
TGGCCCCCTTGTCCACCACCCCTGCCTGCCCCGAAGACCCCGATGAGGCCGACAGTCCTTACGAGAACATGCCACTGGAGCCAGTGCCCGTGGAGCCGGTGCCCAGCCAAGGTGAGAGCCTGGCCACAGCCACCACAGCAGGGGTGCCCCAGCACAGGATGGACACTGGGTGGTGTCCGTGGGACTGCAATGTGGAGCCCATGGATGCTCATCTCTTACAGGACGCTGGTCTCGGCGTTGGCGTGTCCCTGTGAGGCTGCTGGCAGCCACCATGCTGCTGCTACTGCTGCTGGTGGCCACTGTGGCCCTGGGAGCTTGCTGTGAGTTGAGCTGGAGCATCTGGGGTGGAGGAGACAGACAAGGAGGGGGGGCACTGGGAGCAGGTTGGGGGATGGGCAACAGCTGGACTGCTCGGGGTTGTTAGGTGCTACAGGGTTGCCTGAGGGTGGTGATCCAGTGCTGGTTGCTGTTTCCCACTATCTTCCCATTGCCTTCCTACTGCCTACCACTACTTTACCACTGCCTTCCCACTGCCTTCCCACTACCTTCCTCTTAACTCCTAATGCCTTACCATTGCCTCCCAATGCCCTACCATTGCCTCCCGATGCCCTACCATTCCCTTCACGCTGTTTTCACATTTTCCCCCCATTGTTTCCCAGCACCATTCCATTGCCTTCCCATTACCTCCAACCGCCTCATCTCCCCTTGCCACCAGTGAGGTTTCCTTTCCCTTCCCACTGGCACCCCAAGACAGTCCTTGCCTACAGCCACATACTTTTATCCCNCCTTGTCCTTCCTGGCCTGCGGCCGGGTGTCAGTCTTGGGGCTGTCAGGTGGTCAGTGCAGGGAACCTCTCCGCTGGGTCTGCGAGCAGAGTGCAGCCACCCTGCAGTGGCTCGGGTCCGTGCCCCCTACCTTCCTCTGGGGAAACACCACCTACATCTGCATGGGGCTGTGATGACTGTGGAGGCCACCACCCTGCTCCCTGCCTGACCCCAGCACATTGACACCCCTCGGTGCCACTGCCTCCTCACTCACTCAGACCTCTTTACCCCTCTCGGTTTCTGAACTTTGCCAATAAACTCTGTCACTTGGATGCCGTGGCTGGCTTTGGGAGGTGAAGGTGGTGGGATGAAGGTGCAGTGATCCAGTAGCATCACTGCCTGGTGTGAAATGGCAGCTGCTGCAGCACTGAAAGAAATGGCTGGAAGCCAACAGTGACCCAAGCATCCTCATGGCCTGGTGGCAGCATGGACCAGCTCCTGTGCACACTGGAGCAGGTCTCACCAGACCTCTGGACTTTTTGATTGTGGTGGCTTCTTGGGGTGTATATTTCTTGGGAAAAGCAGCTGAGAGGTGACTCTTTGTTTACCCAGTCCCATGGCAGGCTTGGGCTGGGCAGAAGCTTGTCTCCTAGTGCCTGCCCAGTTTGAGGAGGTCACAGCCAATGCCTTCACCTTGCTTTGAGACTGGGTAATGTGCAAGAGCCTAAAACGCCTGCTGGAGGAGTTTGGTCCTGTGGGCACTTACGGTTTTGATACAGACCACCTGGGTTGTGTTAGCAGCAGGCAGCCCCACCATGGACATCCCTCTGAATCCCTCCTAGCACATGCAGAGTATGAAGCCTTCTCTGCCACTGCATCCTATCTCCCCAACAGGGCCTGGGAGGTGGAAGGTGGCATAGGGCAGCATGACCAGTGGCTCTTGTGGCCAGTACACATGGGCTCTCAGGGCTCCCCTCAGCCTGGGAAAGTAGATGCAGAATGTTCTGACCCAAATGGATCTTGTTGACCCCGACACTCATCAAGGGTAGAGCAGTGTTGGAAGTAAAACCACTTTCTGGAAATAAAGCAAGTACTTCTGCTTTTCTACGCATGAAGAAGTGGCCCCATCCCACGTGATCTTGGCCACAGCCTGCCACCTGACTGCAGCAGAGCAGGGCAGGACCGAGTCCTCACACTGCTGCCGCCCAGGGCAGCGCCCGCTCACATGGCCCACAGTGTGGTCTATGCCGACCTGAAGTTTGCCGTGGCCCCCTTGTCCACCACCCCTGCCTGCCCCGAAGACCCCGATGAGGCCGACAGTCCTTACGAGAACATGCCACTGGAGCCAGTGCCCGTGGAGCCGGTGCCCAGCCAAGGTGAGAGCCTGGCCACAGCCACCACAGCAGGGGTGCCCCAGCACAGGATGGACACTGGGTGGTGTCCGTGGGACTGCAATGTGGAGCCCATGGATGCTCATCTCTTACAGGACGCTGGTCTCGGCGTTGGCGTGTCCCTGTGAGGCTGCTGGCAGCCACCATGCTGCTGCTACTGCTGCTGGTGGCCACTGTGGCCCTGGGAGCTTGCTGTGAGTTGAGCTGGAGCATCTGGGGTGGAGGAGACAGACAAGGAGGGGGGGCACTGGGAGCAGGTTGGGGGATGGGCAACAGCTGGACTGCTCGGGGTTGTTAGGTGCTACAGGGTTGCCTGAGGGTGGTGATCCAGTGCTGGTTGCTGTTTCCCACTATCTTCCCATTGCCTTCCTACTGCCTACCACTACTTTACCACTGCCTTCCCACTGCCTTCCCACTACCTTCCTCTTAACTCCTAATGCCTTACCATTGCCTCCCAATGCCCTACCATTGCCTCCCGATGCCCTACCATTCCCTTCACGCTGTTTTCACATTTTCCCCCCATTGTTTCCCAGCACCATTCCATTGCCTTCCCATTACCTCCAACCGCCTCATCTCCCCTTGCCACCAGTGAGGTTTCCTTTCCCTTCCCACTGGCACCCCAAGACAGTCCTTGCCTACAGCCACATACTTTTATCCCACACTCCCTTGCCAGGGCCATGCTCTGAGCAGAGTCAGTNTGGAGAAGAAGACCTGGTGGAGCAGCCAAAATGACTGTAGAGGAAAATCCGCTCATCTGCTGGTCCAGGGAGACTGGCCGTCATGGACAGTGCCGGTACAGAGCAGGGGCGGTAGGAGGATGAGGGTGATGGTGGGGCAGGGAAGAGCCCCATGGGGCCTGAGTGGCACCGGGAGCCCTGGGTGCCCATCCTGGCAGGCTGTGGGCTGTGGCGAGGAGCTTGGCCAGTCCTGCGGCTCCTGGGCACTAGGTGGGTGCTGCGCATGGGGCAGGCAGTTGACAGCGTCTCTCCCCCCAGCATTTTGTGCAGGCAAATGGTGTCAAGTACTGGATGAAAGGCAGAGACCAACGTACTCATGATCAAGCTGAGAGGGTGGATAAGAAGCTGCATAAAGAGTAAGTTTTTCCATCTCGGCCACCTCCACCTCTTCCACCATCACCAGGCATGGGTAGTGCTGCTGGGTTCTGTCAGCCATGGAACCGATGCTTGGGTGTGGGCAGTGCTCTGGCTTTCCTCCCCTGCCTAAGGGGCTCTGGGACCACAGCTTCATGGGAGACAGGAGGCTGGGTGCATGGTTGTGACACCTCTCACAGGCTTCTTCCCTTCTAGTAGCACCTGGATCCAGACCTGTCCAGTAATATACTATGGGACCATAGACAAAGACTACTGCTATTTCAATCTTCCATGGATCTGTGAGAAGTCCCCAGACCTGAGCAGCCCATCTGAGTCCTTCTTTCCTCTCCCGGCCAAGGTGTGACTCTCTTTCCATCACAGGACTGAAAGACAGGAGCTGGGGGTGCCAAGCAAATACACCGTTACCCTCCTGCACTGCTACATGCCTGCACACCTTGATTTTAGCCACAATGCAAAGCTCTGGGGATATGAGTTGGGGAAGAAGGTGGCTGCATTTTAGAACAAGACTTACGGAAAAGAGGCTGTATTTCTGTGTTTCACACTCATGCCCATGCTTACATTCCCATTCCCTGCCCTCCAGCCAGCCTGTACCATGCCCTGCTGCCCTCTGCTACCTTCTGTTGAGACTGTTTTGGGAGGTGCCCAGGAAGAAGATGGAGAAAATCACTCAGGGTCTGTGATGGTCCAGGCCCAGGGAGGTCATGCTGATGGATAGAGAGAGCCAGGCAGGATTTACCAAGGGCTAGTGAAATCTGTCTGGCCTGTCTGCTGCTGTGGGAACACTGAGCTGTGGATGAGAGAACAATGTGGGCAGCTTTTGAGATCTAGGACATGGTTTCCCATGGACTCCTTGTGAGCAGCGTGGGGAGGTGTGGCCAGAAGAGAAGAAGAAGGTGAGTGAAAAGGCTTTAGGGTGATGTCAGTGATGCCCTTGTTCATCTGGCAACACTCCTGCAGTTTCTATCCTGGGGCTGATGCTCCTTGAAGCTTTCACCAGTGCCCTGGGTGGGGAGATGGCCTTAGCCAGCTATAGGAGCAATACCAAAATGTGCAGCAGTGCATATACTGGAAGGCACTGCAGAGGGTCCTACAGAAACAGGCTGATGGGAGCCTGCTGATGTTGGATGTGGGAAGCAGTGTGTCCTGCAGCTAGAAACCCCATGTGTCAAGATGGGCAAGCCAGCCATGACAGTCTGGACAAGAGTCAGCAGTGTATCCTTGTGATGGCAGAGCCCACTAACATTGTAGGTGGTGTTGTCTGGAGCTCAGGGCTCCAGCAGCAGGAAGCCTGCTCCTCTGTGGGCACCAGCGAGACCATGCCTGGACTTCCCTAGGATAAGCAAGTCCTTGTTTCATATGATAGTTGAGATTGCAGGGGACCTCCTGCAATCATATCCCAGCCTCCCAGATTCACCATGACATGGGCTGGCTCCACCAGCCTCCTTCCACAGGAGCTGCCCACATCCAGCTTAGCAAAGTGGTCCACATCTCATTGCCCTCTCTGCAGAAACACTGAGTGAGGCAGGGAGGGTCAGTGCTGTCCCGGAATCCCTCACCCACTCCAGCTGGGTTAGGAACAGGGCTCCCTCATTACCTCCTGGCAGCTCAGGTCCCTGTGGTCTTAAGGACCTTTCTCCCGTAGTGGCAGCGGTCTCTCCTTCCCTTCATGTCCTCAAGCCTCCCCAGTGTTCCCACCACTCTCTCCCTCTATCTTAAGGCTTAGGGGTTCCTTATTCACCTCCTTATGGTCTCAGGGCTTCGCAGCAGTTTCTCATGCTGCCTGCACCCTCCTCAGGCAAAGCCCAGCCTAAAACTCTGGGCAAGTGATGGAGGTAGGGGAAAGGGCGGGATGGGAGCTCTTGGTGCTGAGTAAATCCACAAGACTTCTCAAAGAGGACAGATTTGGGACAACAATGGTGTAATCATCCCCCAATTCCAAAAAGATGCAAATGGAACATCCTGCACAAGGATACCTCTGGCAGCCTCCTGGGAGCACAGCAGAGAGGAGCTGGGCTCCGCACTGGAGTCCTTGTTGGCTGAAGTACACGGGGACATGCAGAGGGCTGGTGCAAGGTGGTATTACAAGTGCATGTGTGAATGAGAGAAGGGAATAAGGTGTTTTCCATGAGCTCTGCTTTAAAATATAAACACCCTCTCTCAGTGCTTTGCAACCTGGTTGAGGCAATGCATACACAGGGGAGAGGGTCTCAGGATGAACCCCAGCTTCTGTCCCTCAGTCCTGCAATGGAGTAGGGTGGCTGGCAGCAGTCAGTGCTTGACCAGGAGGGGCACAGATGTGCTTCTCAGGTTCGGAGGCTGCTCACAGATCCACTGGTACTTTTTCTGGCATTTTGTACTCTCTATATTCCAGTTAGTTGATAGCCCACAGTCTGCAGAGTACTTGTGCCTAAGAGAGAGGACATGTATCAGAGAGGCAGTGAGAGCATCCTCCCTGTGGACACAGATTCCCACAGCTCCCAGTACCCCTGGGGCAGGCAGGATGCCTAGCACTGGGACCAGTATAAGGAAGGGACACATTCCACACTGCAATCTCCTGCTCTGCCATACAGAGATAGATAGAGCAGTGCATTCTGCAGCTTGGAACTGCACAGAATCTCCTTCCTGAGGGCATTGCTCATTAGACCACCACCCACTTCGCCGGGATGATTTCACAGGGGTGAAATACCACCTTCCTGGCATGGCTAAAGGGCAGATGCTTTTACCAAGGACTGCTGTACTTACCCATAGGCTTCCTTACTGTTCTGCCATACAATAGTCTTCTTTCCATCAGAAAATTGTGCTCCAATCCAGTACATGGCACCGTTTGCCTGCACAAAATGCTGGGGGCAGAGACGCTGTCAACTGCCTGCCCCATGCGCAGCACCCACCTAGTGCCCAGGAGCCGCAGGACTGGCCAAGCTCCTCGCCACAGCCCACAGCCTGCCAGGATGGGCACCCAGGGCTCCCGGTGCCGCTCAGGCCCCATGGGGCTCTTCCCTGCCCCACCATCACCCTCATCCTCCTACCGCCCCTGCTCTGTACCGGCACTGTCCATGACGGCCAGTCTCCCTGGACCAGCAGATGAGCGGATTTTCCTCTACAGTCAATTTGGCTGCTCCACCAGGTCTTCTTCTCCACCGAGATGAAGAGGCACTTGCTCCTGTAGAGCACCCAGCCCGAGGGGCAGCAATCTGGGGGCAGGGGTACAACTCAGGTGCTTGCCCTCCCACAGGTGCTCCAGGGGCCCAACCAGGCTGGGATTAGCCCCCACATCTCCCCGGCGGCATCGGCCTGGCCCCAGTCCTGCCAAGGCCCTACCTGTGTTCACGCAGGCGCGCAGGCTGCTCATGTTGATCTCACTGGCCCTGAGCTCCTTCTCGAGCAGAGCCAGCTTTTGCCTGGCGCGTTCCAGCTCAGCATCCCGGCTCTCCAGCTCCAGCTGGCTGCTGTTGCCCTCTTGCCACGCTCGCTGCAGCTCCGCTCTGGCTCCCGCCAGCTCCAGACGTGTCTGCTCCAGGCTCTGCTCCCGTGCGATCACCTCCTGCGAGAGGCGGCCCTGCTCGGCCGCATGCTCGCGGGAGGTGTCCTGCAGGCTGCGGGTGACCTGCCAGTCTGGGGACAGGCTGGGTGAGCTGGGGCATGGGGATGGGACAGCACAGGTAGAGGTCCATGGGACTGACTCTGCTCAGAGCATGGCCCTGGCAAGGGAGTGTGGGATAAAAGTATGTGGCTGTAGGCAAGGACTGTCTTGGGGTGCCAGTGGGAAGGGAAAGGAAACCTCACTGGTGGCAAGGGGAGACGAGGCGGTTGGAGGTAATGGGAAGGCAATGGAAAGCCAGTGGGGAGGCAATGGAGGTGCAGTGGGAGGAAAAGGGACAACAGTGGGAAGGCAGTGCAAATGCATTAGGTGGCAGTGGTAGGCAATCGGAGGCAATGGGAAGGCAGTGGAAGTCAATAGGAAGGCAGTGGAAATTGGGCAGGAGGGAATGAGAAGGCAATGGGAGGCAATGGGAAGACAACAGGAAGGCAATGGGAAAGCAGTGGAAATGCAGTGGGAAGGCAGTCAGAAGGCTGTGAAAGGGCAGTGGAGAAGGCAGCGGGAAGGCAAAGGGAAGGCAGTGGGAATTGAGGAGAAGGGAGTGAGAGGGCAGTGTAAGGCTGTGGGAAGGCAAGAGGAAGACAGTAGGAAGGCAGCGGGAAGGCAGTAGGAGGGCAGCAGGAAGGGAGCGGGAAGGCAGTGGGAAAGCAATGGGAAGGCAGTGGGAAGGCAGTGGTAAAGCAGTGAGAAAGTAGTCAGAGGCAGACAGGGCAGCTCAAGGATCTCATGCAAGAAGGATCAGCCAGCCCTGAACCACTAGCCCCAGGCACCCTCACAGCCCCTGACGAGCCCTCAGCAGCTTGGCCCTCACCTAGCCCCAAACCCACTCTTGATATCCCTTTCCCCAGATGCCCACAACCCTACAGCTCCTGTCCCAACTCACAGCAAGCCCCCAGGGCCACAGTGGCCAGCAGCAGGAGCAGCAGCAGTGCAGCTGCCAGCAGCCTCACAGGGACACGCCAACACTGGGACCAGCGTCCTGTAAGAGATGAGTGTTCATGGGCTCCACACTGCAGTCCCACGGACACCACCCAGTGTCCATCCTGTGCTGGGGCACCCCTGCTGTGGTGGCTGTGGCCAGGCTCTCACCTTGGCTGGGCACCGGCTCCGCGGGCACTGGCTCCAGTGGCATGTTCTCNCTGGTTTCTGCAGAAGCAGAAGTTTGCTGTGAGGTGCAGCAGAGAGGAGCAGGAAAGTACAGCCACGGGCACCAGTGTCCTGCCATTGGTCCCAGAGCTGCTGTTCTCTCCTCTTCCACGCCCCGAAACTGCTTGAGGTCCCCTGGGGTAGCAGCAGGGCAGTGCAGCCTGGGGCTGGGGCACTGAGCCAAGTGGCAGGGCTCAGCCTACTGAGAATCTATCCAGATCACTGGCATAGGGGAGAGCGGGGCTGGCTTCCACATGGGAACAAGTGGATCTGGGGCTGGACATATCCAGGGTGGAGCTTCCTCCTCTCTGTACTCTGTTCCGGGGTTTGAGCACTGCTGCTGTGCAGAAATGTTTTCCCTAAGGCCGAAAAGGGGTTTCCACATTGCAGCGTGAGCTCTTGCTCTTCTCCCCTTTTTCTAGCCACATCTTCCCACTCTGCCAGCAAGGACACCACAGGAGACCATGTCCTAGATGTCAAAGGGTCATGATAAACGGCCCTCATTGCTATCCCCTTGTCCCCAGCCCAGTGCTTCCACATGACAGCAGCAAGCAGACTGGGTAGGCACCACTTGCCCCTGATAAATCCTGCTGAGCTACCCCCAGCTACCATGATAGTCTTCTTGGGCCTGGACCATGGTGTTCCTGGGAGGACATGCTCCATTTTCATCTTGGGCATTGAGTGGAAGCTGCTCAACCTTTAGCTTTCCAAACCTCCTTCCTGTCCCCTTTGAAGATGGCAATGGTTTCTGCCCTTTGTCCGGTGATGAAGGACTTCCCTTGCTCTTGCAGAGATGATGGAGAGTAGCCTTGCAATACTGTGCTCCATCAGCACCCCTGCACACTTCCAGTCCTGTCCCAGGAACTGACAGTGTCCAGAAGTGCTCAGCTGCTCCCCAACTCAGCGCCCCTTCTCAAAACTGCATGTCTGTGAGTGCAGTTAAGTAGAGACTTCTGAGATGCTGAAAGGCTGGAGTCTGGGACTGAGGAGGAGATACTGTGAGTGCTGGTGTTGTGGTCTGGGGAAGGGAAGGCAAAGTAGATATTGTTCTATGCAAGTCTCAGGACATGCGTTGGAACAATGCAGAAGACAAGATCATCTAGGAGGGAACCAGGGAGAGAACGAGAGGCAGCTGGCACAAGCTACATCATGGGGAAATTCCCATCCATGGGGAAATTCCCATCTGTGGGAATCCACATCCATGAAGACCTCCATCCCTCCACAGGGCTGTTCCCAGATCGATGTGCTACTGTGTCCAGTCTGGCCTTGCTCTCCCCTGGCCCAGGGATTTGGATCCACCTTGCACTGACTTGAGGATATGCTACCCTGGCTCTGCCATGTGCCTTGGTGGACTGTGAACAATTTTAGGGTGTGGGAGGGGACAGGTTGGTGGTGCTGGGACCAATGAGAGAGTGCTAGTTCTTGCAGCCGTGCCTCGCTGGTCCCATCTGCTACAGCTCAGAACAAACTTCTGCTTCAGCTCAGAACAAACTTCTGCTTCTGCAGATGCTGGCCACACTTCTTCTTTGCACCCCTGAGAGACGACACCATCACCAGGAAGCAGGACCACCCCAGAAAAGCATCCCAAAGGCAAGGTGGGAGCTGACAGGGCTCAGGGCTTGCCCCAGCACTTGACCACATGGCCCAGAGCTTGGTTTATGCTGACCTGAGGTTTGCGAAGGTGATGGGGGGCCGGAGCATGGCCAGCCAGGCACTGGAGGCAGGTGAGAGACCATGGGACCCTTACATTGCTCCCTCTATGTCCAGCCCTTTTGGCTTAGCCACTCTCCCCTGCCTTCATCCAACAGCCCTCGGCATAGATGAGGCAGAGAGCCCCTTTGAAAACAGGCAGCCAGCACCGACGGGGCAGGACGGGGATGGGGCCCAGGCCCAGCCCAGCTCAGGTAAGTGCTCAACTGGAGCCCCTGGAACCTGGGGAGATCCTGGCCTTGTGCAATGGGTAGTGTTTTGAGGTGATTCTGTTCCCATCCTTGAAGAGAGGAAGCGCCCACACCATGCCAGTTGTGCCATCATGCTACCACTACGCTCCTTGCAGGCAGGAGATTTCAGGGCTGTCAGGGGTTTGCTGGCTCACCAGGAGATGCCTGTGTTTTGCAGGGTGTTGGTCCCGGTGGTGGTGCATCCGTGTGGGACTGCTGGCAACGTGTCTGCTGCTGCTGGTGGCTGCTGTGGCTCTGGGCACTTGCTGTGAGTCGGTGGGGGGGTGGGTACTTCTGGGCCTAGAGGTGTCCGGGGAAAGGAAGGCAGCTGGGCTAGGGTGGGTGCCACAGGTGAGGGGTGAGAGTTGTAAACAGAGGCAAGCCCATGCACACTGCTCATGGCTGGGTCCCTCTGACCTGTCTGCCACAAGCTGGCCTTTATCCCTCACACATCATGGGTGCCTCTCTTACAGTCCACCACCCACCTTCTGTACTTCCATTTCTGTTCCTTTCCCTTCCAGGAGCTGCCCAGGGTAGTGTTGCTGTGCCATCACTGCCTTTCCTCTACTCTTTCTGTTTCTGCATCCTATCCTGCCTTGCCCTGCTCTTCTCTGCCAGGTGTTGCCCAGTCCCTGACAATACACTTCCTTGCTGTGTCTTTCCCATCATTTCCCATTCAGCATGAACACCTCCCTGCCTTGCCCTACTCAACTTTCCCCCTAAGCAGGGTCAGTCCAACATCCCACTGCCTGGGCTGTCCCATCCCTGTGCTCCAGCTCACTCAGCCTGTCCCCAGACTGGCAGGTCACCCGCAGCCTGCAGGACACCTCCCGCGAGCATGCGGCCGAGCAGGGCCGCCTCTCGCAGGAGGTGATCGCACGGGAGCAGAGCCTGGAGCAGACACGTCTGGAGCTGGCGGGAGCCAGAGCGGAGCTGCAGCGAGCGTGGCAAGAGGGCAACAGCAGCCAGCTGGAGCTGGAGAGCCGGGACACCGAGCTGAGGCGCATCATGGGTGTCCTGGGGAAGATGGAGAAGGAGATGCAGGAGGTGCAGGGGAAGCTCAATAACAGCGAGAGCACCGTGGCCATCCTGCGCTCCTGCACGGCTATAGGTAGGGTGATGGTGCAACAGGGACAGCGTGCCCCAGGGAACTGGCACCTCTCAACAGGTGCAGTGCCAAGGCACAAACACTGATTTTTTTGGCTACATGATGGGGACGGGGTGGGCCAAAGGCTGAAGCTATGCCTGAAGCAGAGGCTGAGCCTGTGATATCTGCTGGAAAGATGTGGGACTGTTTCTGGTCCTCTGCAAGGGCGTCTGTGTCCAAGCAAGCACCTGAGCTGTGCCCCTGCCCTCAGATTGCTGCCCTTTGGGCTGGCTGATGTACAGGGGCAAATGCCTCTTCATCTCATCGGAGAAGAAGACATGGGAGGACAGCAGAAGTGAGTGCGAGAAGAAATATTCTCAGCTCCTGATCACGAAATCCTGGACTCGCTGGACTGTTCCGGTAGGGTGCTGGAGGAGCTCAGGACAGGAGCTGGTGCATCCAGCCCTGAGCTCCCCAGGTGGGCCAGCACTGGTCTGGGGGCCCCTGGCCTGATGAAACATTGGAGGGTACAAGGCTGATCTCTGGAGCACATGGCTGCTGGTAGGCCCGGGGTGGAGAGATTTTGGCACCCCTGGATGCTGTCCAAACTGGAGCAGGGCACCAGGGCTGCTCAGCTGTCCTGCTCTAAGGAGCTCCAGCCTCAGGGGCTCCTTAAGGAAGATGATCATCCTCTGCAAACACCGCAGCACAGAGGTACTGTGGGAAAGCCATTGAAGGACCCTTTTTCTCCTTCCCCAGACCTTCCTGAAGAATGCAGACATCCCATACTGGATTGGGCTGCAGAAGAGCAGCTTCCCCTGGTACGAATATGGTTGGCTGGAGGAAGGTGACCCAGATGACGAGGGGGTCTCAGATGTCTGGTTCTGGGTGGATGGCTCCCACTATGAAAGGTACCTGTCCACACAGGCTCTTGTCAAAATATTCTCTCCAGCGCAACTTTAGAAATGTTTTGAATCCCACTGGTACCCAGAACAAGCACTGGGCAACAAAGACCATCAAAGCAGCAGAGGTGATGGGGAGGTGGCCTCAGTGGTATGATGAGGTGCTTGGAGGTCATGCAAATGGAAAGCCAAGACTTAGGGGTGCACATGCAGGACATGCACAAGCAGGAGGCAGCTAGAAGGGACAAAAGAAACCACAAGTTTTATTTGGAGTCTAGACAACGCATTTGAGCACCATGTCTATCCTCCACATGCCTCCCTGGTTCCTTCTTGAGGGGAAATCAAGCTTTCTCAGCCACAGAGGGTCCTCTCCTCCTCCTTGCCACGTGCACCCCCTCCCCACCTCACCACTGCTTCCTCTTGCAGTGTCTGAGAGCAGTGGGGAGGAACAGATCCGTCTGGCTGGGTGTTCGGTACCCAGACCCTGACTGCTGCTTGCCACTCCATCCTCAGCCCTGCCGTGGTGGACTGCATCCCCTCAGCCCCAGGGACCAGGGCAGCTCCTCCAGCCATCCTCATGCCCTCGGGGAGCACCAGGCCCTCCTCACCACTGAGCAATGCAGGGATGAGTTAACCCCCAGCTCTGATTATGAGATTCGAGCGATGGGGAGGCAATCAATGCAGACCTTTTGCAAAGGGGTTTCCTAGCCTGCCCAAGAAAGCCCCATCTCTGGAAACATTCAAGATCAGGTTGGACAGGGCTCTGAACATCCTGGTGTAGTTAAAGATACAGGGGGCTTGGAATAGATGACCTTTAAAGATGCTGTCCAACCCAAATCACTCTATGCTCATATGATTCTAAGGGCAAGGATGTCAACTGAGGCTTCAGCCTGTGAAATCAGTAGGGGAGTATTAGGGCATCCCCCAATTGACTACAACATTCAACTCCTCCTGTGCAACTGTACAAGAGGCAGCTGCCAGCAGCCACAGCTGCCTTGGCAGTACATGATGGATAAGGCAGTGGCAGCCTTCTGATGGTTTTTTCCCCATCCAGGCCCTGGCAGCTGAAGTCAAATGGGTCCTGTGCCATAATAACCCGTGGAAACATCAAACCTGCCCAGTGCACTGGTCCTGACGACCTGCACTTCTGGATCTGCGAGAAGACGGTGGGGCCGAGCTCTCCTTTCATATGATGATGGCCACTGGCCCCAGCACTGCTTCGGTGAGTGTGTCCATACCAGGGTCTACTGAGCCCTGAGGTGCATGGGGCCTGTGGAGTGTGCATGGAAGAAAGTGTGAAGGGAGCGTGGGTATCTGCATAGGGCATGTTGAACCTCTCCCTTAGAAAAGGAGAGGGATGCAGGCACCTACCTGTGCTGGATGGAGCCCGCCTCCATCCCTTTGCGGCCATGAGAGCCCCTGGTCCACAGTAGCACAAGGGATTGATTCCCCAAAGCTGTGGTGAAGCAAAGCTGGGACAAGATGGGGGAAAACCCCTTTGCAAGCTGCCTTCCAAGCCTTGCTGCATGTGGTGGAGGCTGGGCAGCACCTCACCCTCGGCCTTCCCTTGCAGCACCTGCACCCCGCACCGTCTCCCCTTCAGCCTTTCTGCACCCCTGCCCAGGATGTCCCATCCGTGCAAGAAACCCCCTTCCCTCCCACGCAACCCAGCCCATGGGCTGGCTGCCCAGGTCCCTTCCAGCAATGCCCAGTGATACTCCTGGCACCACACAGGCTGGAGGAGGCAGCGGCAGTGGCCATTTCCCCCCAGATGATGTGCTTCAGCAGAGCGGTACAGGCACCACAGCTCAGCCCCACACCTGCCCCGGGGCACGCGGAGTTTTCCTGAACGCAGGAGCTGGTGTGCGATGGGGAGCCTGGATCAAGCCTCAGAGAGGAGCAAGTCCTGATGCTCAGCGCTGTAGCCATTCAACGTCCCCAGCAGAGCAAGCTGCGGTGCTGGCATGCAAGGACGTGGGAGCACGGGATAGCCCCACACCCTGCCGGGTCCCCTCCCCACAGCAGGGACTTTCCATCCGGCCCCATTCCAGGAGCAGCTTGGGCGCAGTTTTCAGGCAACCCAGCAAGCAACAGCTTTGGCAAAGCTTTGCCGCCCAAGGAGGGAAGCTGCACCCAAGCCAGCTGGCGCCTGTGCTGGTGGCTGTTTTTTTTTTGCTGATTAGAAAGTAGAGCAATGACCTTTAGGATTGCATGATGTGATGGTGCCCTTCATAAGGCAAAGCAACTCTGGCACTTGCAGTGGACCGATACTTTGCGAGACAAGTCATCGGGACTTTAAATAGTTACTACACACGTGCACATGCAAAGATTAAGCAAAATAGCTCTGGTGTAACACTGCAGCCAGGTGAGAGCAGAGGAAGTCATGTTCAACCAGGCAGAAATGCTCTCAGTTTATTATGGGGTCATGCGTGCCATATATAGCTGATTAATTGCTATGTGAATTAGCTTGCTTGAAGAGCAAAAGAGTGTTAAAGGCAGGCTTTTTGGAGGTGGCACATGTCACTCCTCTGTCTTGTCCACTGGCTGAACTCACTTTGTAGCAATAAAGAGACATAGTTTGTTTGCTTTTTGCTTTCTTATCACCACAAACATGGACTGAAGGCCACGAACCCAAATAACCTAAATAATAATTGGGAATTTGAGCAAAACTGTTTCAACTGAGATGGCCACTTTGGGGGCATTGGGATCTTGGGCTGAGCCAGGCTGGGTTATGGTTCCTGAGGGACTCCCCAAAAGCCTCAGGCGAGTCCATGCACCCTTTTGGGTCCAGGCTCCCCTTCACATCTGATGTGCAGCCAAGAAACAGAAACAGCAGCCTGAGATACTGGACATCCAGTTTATATTGAACACTTTAAATAAGCTGGGTATATATTACTAGCAATTATTAATAAAAAACACAAGAGTTCTGCATTCACCAGTGCATTATGTGGGAAGGAGGAAAGCCGGCTCCCACCCTTGCCAGGGGCCGGCAGCCCGGTCTCACTGCCCACCGGCCCTTTCCCCATGGTGCAAGGATGGCACGCTGGCCCCTCCACCAGCACCCTGCTCCCAACCCCGTGCACCAAGGGTCACAGGGTGCTATGCCAGCTCAGCACCCAGCCCTCAGTGCTGGGTGGACAGGGGCAACTCCAGTGCTGGCAATCCTGCCAATGCACTGCTCCATGGGTATCGCCCTTCTTCCGGCCCTTTGCACACCTCTCCCCACATCAGGGACTGGCTGTGCCCCCCACACTTGCAGGGAAGCATGGGGACACTCACCAGCCCCAAAATATCCCCAAAAACACACATACACACACTGACCCCTCTGCCCTCAGCCCAGCCCTGCTCACCCCCAGCCCTGGTGGGCCGTCAGGGCTCCTGGTTCTCCCAGGGAAGCAGGCTCATTGCACACTCCTCTGCCAGAGCCCACAGAGGGGTGTGTCTTTGCTGAGGTGGGGTCCTGTATCCAGGGTTTGAGCCCCAGAAGCCCTGCGGGAGGACCAGCCTAGACATCCGAGGCAGCGCTGGAGCGTGCTCGGGACAGGGGTGTTATTGCACTTCAGTCCCTGGCAGGGTCCCAGCCCGCCCCTAGGACTCCTTGCAGCCCCCTGAGGCTGATCTTGGTGGGACAGGTGCCCAAGCACTTGAGCAGTGCCATGCTGGCAGCAGCGATGGGCACCGTCAGCCACCAAGCATCGAGCGAGAGAGGACAGACGGTGCGGATGTACCAGACTCCCGCACCTGCCTGGCTGTGGAGGAGCCCAAGGGGTGGCCTAACACTGCCCCACTCCCCAGGGGTACCTGGCACTAGGACTGTGCCTCTGGCAGCTTCAGGCTGTGTTCTGTCAGCACTGGCCCCAGAGTTTTCTGGTGGTGGCTCTGGTCGTGGCAAAGGAGGCTCTTGGCCTCGCAGTTGAGGTTCTGGTAGTGAGGTGGGCTGGGTGCTGGCTGGAGGCAGGAGGCAAAACTGAAGCTGAAGGGACTCAGGCAGCAGCCGGAGCAGGGCAGGACCTCGTCTTGCTCCAGTATAGCACCGGAGCCGTGCTCGGGCAGCATGGCCGCCTGCTCCGTCCGCTCCAGCGTTGCCGCATCAGTAATGCTGAGCTCGGAGAAGCCATGCTCCAGCCCGCTGCCCCAAGCCAGGGGTTTGCTGATCACCATGTGGTTATTGTTGAAGAAGAGCCCACTGGGGGTTTGCGGCTCTGGCTGCCAGGGTTGGGCACCCGACGATGCCGTGCAGATAAAATTGCTGTTGGAGGGGGGTGGTGGGAGCTGCAGCAGCTCAGGGCTGTCGGAGCTGCAGTCCATTTGCTCCTCTGCCCCAAGGCCCTGGGGAGTGGCTCGTTCCCAAGCTGGGGGAGAAAGAAGGGTAGGGGGCTGGGGGTTGTCAGCGGGATGG
>VWZK01003470.1:0-16838 GCA_013396935.1 Baryphthengus martii | reverse complement strand
GCCCACCCTCCCCAGCCCCGCCCTGGGGATCCCCCGATGTTTGTGTGCACCCCGCAGGGTCTGTGGGTACCGAGCTGGCATCTCTGTAGGCGCCTGCGTGGGCTACGGGGACCTGAGTTCTTGGTGCATGGCTGGGACAGACCCCGTGGACACAGTGCTCTGATCCTCTCCTGCCCTGGGCCCTGCCTGGATGCTCCGTGTGGCTGCAGGACTCTCCTGTTCCTCATAGCATCCAGTCCCTGAGCAGATGTACCAAGGGTAGGGATCTGAACTCCCCACAGAGAATCATAGAATGGTTTGAGCTGGAAAAGATCTTAAAGACCACCGAGTACCAACACCCCTGCTGTGGGAAGGGACACTTTCCACTCCGCCAGGTTACTCAAAGCTCTGTCCAGCCTGGTCCTGAACACTCCCAGGGATGGGGCATCCACAACTTACTTGGGCAACCTGCTCCAGTATCTCAACAGCCTCTCAGGGAAGAATTCCCTGCTTATATCTAATATACCTTCTCTCAGTTTAAAACCATTAAGGACCCAATAAGGAACAGATCCTATCACTACCCTCCCTAATAAAGACTTCTTCCCCATCTTTCTTATACGCCCCCTTTAAGTAATAGAAGCTTGTTAAAAGGTCTCCCTCGGGTCTTCTCCTCTCTAGATTAAACGACCTCAACTGTCTCAGCTTGGTCTCACAGCACAGGTGCTCCAGTCCCCAAGCATTTTCTGGACCCACTCGAACAGATCCTTGTCTTTGTTACACTGGGGAGCCCAGAGCTAGACATAGTAGTCCAGGTGGTGTCTCACCAGAACAGAAGGGCAGAATCTCCTCCTCCTACATGCTGGCCATGCTTCTTTTGAGGCAGCCCAGGATGTGACTGTCCACCTGAGCTGTGAGCACATATTGCTGGCTCATGTCCAACTTTTCATCCGCCAATAATCCCAAGTCCCTCTCTGTAGATCTTGTCTCAATCCACTCATCGCCAACCCTGTATTTGTGCTTGGGATTGTTCTAATGCATGTGCAGGACCTTGCACTTGGCCTTGTTGAACTTCATGAGCTTTGCATGGGCCCACCTCTCAAGGTTTCTCTGGAAAGTATCCCGTCCCTCTAGCCCCAACCCATACAGTGTTGTAGGTCCAGTTCCTCCATACAAGCAGCTTTGATTGAACCTGTGCACCTACTCCTGCCTAGACAGTATCTTAGAGGCTGTGAGGTCTCTCCTCCAGAGGAGCAGAGAAGTGCAGCATCTCACTGACAGCACATCCAGTGCCTGTTACATTTCTTCGTGTTTCTCCCTTTCCTGAGCTCTTCCACTTCTCCCTGGTTTCCTCCTGCTTCCTTCTCCCACCTCACCCAGGACTTTTCCCTGCTCTGAGGCTGATCTGTCCTATATTTCCTGCCCAAGGACTCCCTGCATCTGGATCTGTGCTTGCTCCACCCCACACATTTTGCTGCTGCTGCTCTCCTTGACATCCAGCTTCCCATGCTGGCCCAGCCCTGCATCAGCCACCTCCCCAGGTGCTGTCACAACCTTCTGATGCTGCCTTGCAAGCACAGTTGCCCCACAGCTGCTTTGCTCCAGATGTTTCCCTGTGTGGTACATCTGACTCCACATGTTCTGCACCACTTTAGTTGCTTTCCATGCTGGAGTGTCTCCCGGTGTGGCATTTTTTGGCAGTGCTTGGCTCCAGATATCATCAAACATAGTGTAAACACCACGGACCAGGAGCTCTGGGTTCTCTTCCTTGTCCCAGGAGGTTCAATAACCCTGTGAGCTATAGCAGGGGAACTGAGCCTCTGACTTCTTTAATAAATGGAGCAGCCTCCGACCCCTCCCCTAGAAGTATTTCCCCTCTTTCAGGTCTACAGAAGGAAGTGGGTCTGTGCAGGGCAAGTTTCCTACATGTAGGGAGGCAGAGCCTGGGGACAGGGCTCTGCCCACCCCTATCCTGCAGTGTCTGAGCCACCCCTTTCCTGAACAGTACTGCTCCAAAACTGGAGCCTCCACCTGCGAGGGTGATTGATGGCATGTGCCAGGGAGGCTGCTGCAGCCGTGGGGAACAGCACTGTGCAACAGGCTACGTTCTCAGGCCTTACATGTCTGTCCCACTGACAACAGCCCAGCAGAATGACAGGAGCAGCTTCATGTACCGCCTGTCATGGGCATGGAGACGAGAGACCAGTGTCTGTGTGTGGAGTTGGGAGGCTGCAGGCTCTGCCTTTCCACCACGGCAGACAGATGCAGCTGCTTGGATGGCAGTGGGTGTCTTTCCTGTCTGCCAAGGCTCTGCCCTGCTACCTGAAACCTCAGCACCCTACTGCATCCACTATCCAGTGACTCCTCAGTGGTGTTGGGAGCAACTCAGAGCATCAAAGCCAGCTCAGCTGGAGTCAGAAGAAGAGCAAATATTGCCTCCCTCTTTCCCTTGGGTGCACGTGAGTAGTGGCCCTCTGAGGGTCAAGGCACAGCAGCAGAGAGGGGAAGTCCTGATGAGGCATCTTACAGACAGAAGCTTAGGACCACTGTGTGTTCAGAGCTCCTGATGCTTACAAGTGACTGGGTTTACATCCAATTAAGTTGTAACAGATAAATTAAAGCCCTGGAGACAGTCCTGACTGTGAAAATTGCTGTTGCAGGATTTACAGTCCCTTTTCTCATCAGTGCTGGTAACTCTACTGTGCTCTGTTCCTGCCTTGAACAGCAGCATTGAGCTGACACACGGCTAAAGGTCTCCAGTGCCCCAGATCTTTCCCGTGGTGCAGACAGGTATGCTCTGGGCAGCTGAGTGCAAAGCCAGGATAGGCTGAGCCTGCAGCAAACCCTGAATTAAGCTCCTCAAGTCTTTGTGATGAAGAGTAGGAAGGAAGTCTTTCTGGCCATGCTTTGCTCCTGTGGAGCTGCACGGGGGAGAGGAGGGGTAATTCGCCCTCTTTGCCCTTGTCCATCTGGACTCTGCGCCCTCCCCCTCTCATGGGAAAAAGGCTCAAGGATTAACAAACATCTCCTTGCCCATTAGGGATGGTGCATCAACCAGGCAGAGCAGGACAAGAGCCTTCAAACAGCCCAGGGAGGATGCTGCTGAAGAGGTGCAGGGGCTGAAGGTGTCCTGTAAGGATCAGGGCATACCATGGCTGTGGGATGGCCAGACTGCTTGCAGAGCAGTGAGGGATGCAAGGCTGCTTCCATGAAGAAACCCTGGTGCTTGCTTCTACCCCACCTCTATTCCACAGCAGCACCTGTGGCATAGGATCCTTGCAGCACAACTCTGGCTGGAACCAAACAACAGCAGCCTACCCTGACCAGAACTGCTCAGAGCCACAGCACCAGAACTGGAGCGATCCTCTCCTCTGCACCCATGTGCAAGACCCCATCCATATCTGAGTCTTCTCTTCAAACACTCAGAAAAACCAATGGCTCTTCTGGAATGTCTGCAGGACAGCTTCAGGGAGTGACTGTGAAGCTGTGGAGAGCAGGCACAAAATTCATTGCAGGAGGGTTTTCCAGCCTGGAGGGGTTGTGCAGGCCCGGAGGTGAGCAGGACAAGGAGCATCGACTGACTTAAATGACTCCCCTTGGTACTTTGTCCCAGAATGTATGTGCAGTCTCTTGGTCCCAGATGTCCTCTCTCCTCCAGTCCCCTGACAACCGCTGCTCTTTTCCCCCATTTACCATACATCATCCAACAGATCTGCACACCTGCCTGTGCCCTGCATGTTCCCCATCTCTCTCCTTATGGCTGGGCACTGACAAACTGACTGGAAGAAGGGAAACATTATACCCATGTTGAGAAAGGGTAGAAAGGAGGATTCCAGGAATTACTGACCCATCAGCCTGCCCTATGTGCCTGGAAAGACTATGGAACAGATGTTCCTAGAAGTTCTCACAAGGCACATGAAGGACAGGGAGGTGATCCAAGACAGCCAACATGGCTTCACTAAGGGCAAGTCTTTCGTGATCAACCTAGTGGCTTTCTGCAATGGAATGACTACATCAGTGGACAAGGGAGGAGCAATGGGCATCACCTATCTAGAGTTCTGCAAGGCCTTTGACACGATCCCCCACAGCATCCTTCTCTCCAAGTTGGAAAGATATGTGTTTGATGGGTGGACTGTTCAGTGGATAAGGAATTGGCTGGATGGTCGCATCCAGAGGGTAGTCATTAATAGCTCAATGTCCAGATGGAGATCGGTGACAAATGATGTCCCTCAGGGGTCCATACTGGGACCAGTGCTGTTTAATATCCTCATCAATGATATAGACAGCTGGATCAAGTGCACCATCAGCAAGTTTGTGAATGACACCAAGCTGAATGGTTCTGTCAATATACCAGAGGGATGGGATGTCATCCAGAGGGATCTAGATGGGCTGGAGAAGTGGGCCCAGGTGAACCTCATGGGGTTGAACAAGACCAAGTGTAGGGTTCTACACCTGGGTTGGAACAATCCTCACTATCAATACAAGCTGGAGATGAGGTGATAGAGAGCAACCCTGCGGAAAAGTACTTGGGAGTGCTGGTGGATGAGAATCTGGACATGAGCCAACAATGTGCACTTGCAGCGTGGAAGGCCAGTCACATCCTGGGCTGAATACAAAGAATTGTGTCCAGCAGATCGAAAGTGGTGTTTCTGCCCCTCTGCTCCAGTAAGACCCCACCTAGAGCACTGCATTCAGCTCTGGAGCCCCCAACACATGAAGCATGTGGATCTGTTGGAACGAGTCCACAGGAGGGCCAGAAAAATGATCAGGGGGCTGGAGCACCTCTGCTGTGAAGAAAGGCTGAAAGTGCTGGGGTTGTTCAGCCTGGAGAAGAGGTCTCTGGAGACAACTTAGAGCAGCCTTCCAGTGTCTGATGAGGGCCTACAAGAAAGGGGCTGTTTACAGGGGCATGTAACAACAGGACAAGGGGCAATGGTTTTAAGCTAGAACAGGGTAGATTCAGATTGGACATTAGGAAGAAATTCTTTGTTATGGAATGGGTTGCCCAGGGAGGTAGTGGAGGTCCATTCCTGGAGACATTCAACGTCATGTTGATAAGGCTTTNCTGGAGAAGTGGGCCCAGGTGAACCTCATGGGGTTGAACAAGACCAAGTGTAGGGTTCTACACCTGGGTTGGAACAATCCTCACTATCAATACAAGCTGGAGATGAGGTGATAGAGAGCAACCCTGCNTGTTGATAAGGCTTTGAGCACCCTGATCTAGTTGAGGATGTCCCGGCTTACTGCAGGGGGAGTGGACTAGATGACCTTTAGAGATCCCTTCCAACCCAAAGCATTCTGTGATTCTGTGAAACACCTCTCTTTTCTGCCCCATGGGAACAGGAGAGGGGAGCACAACAGGGTCTGCTGCAACCTGCTAGGAGGCCTGGTCAGGATGAGGAGCCCTGAGTACACATGGGAGAAGGTCCCAGCCCCAGTGGTTCATGTGTATCCTGGTTATGCCCAACAGCACACAATACAGGGATGCAGCAGCTTTCCCAGCACACTGTGTGCTACTGAGTGAGCTCACGGCCCTGTACGCTCAGCGCCCAGCACCACGGCGGTAAGCTGCAGCAGGACACATCCAGCTGTGATCAGGGGCTGGTAAGGTCCCTGCTGTTTAGGCACATTGCTGCTTCCTGTTCCTTCCCTGGCGCTCACTCCAGTTGTAAGGCCAGTGCAGGGCTGTTTGCAGTGGGAGGGCTGTGAGTATTTGTTGTGTTGTTCATTTTCTACAAGACGAGTCAGCACAGCACCTGGCAGCTTTTGCTCACTGTCTCCTGTTAGCTCTTCGACGCTTCTCATGCCTGGGTGCCGCTACCATGACATCTGTGGAGGCAGTATCTGTATCCCATTCCTATCTCTTAGTGGGGGACTATGATTTCATTTCCCTGCTCTATTTCTCCTTAAACAAGCCCAGTTCCCCTGCTAAGATGTACAACAGGGTGGCAGGGTACTGAGCAGCCAGTGCTTGAACCCAGCTGAGCACGTGCCTGCTGAAAGCCCTGTGGGCAGTGAGTTTGAAACCACTGATAACTCTGATGAAACAAAACCAATCACCAGCTCCCTTGAAAAGGAGGGACAGGCAGCTCTGGCCATGCCTGCACCACCTGTGACCTACAGCAGCCATGAGAGTACAACTACATCTTCTCTGTGAGCTAGAGTCGCAGAAATCTTCACTGGTGACCCTCATGCCAAACAGGTAGGGACAATGCTGCCACCTCCAGCACCTCCCATCCTGCTCCTGAAGCAGCCTGAACAGCTTATCTCCCGATACCTGCCATACTCTCATCCTCCAAGGCTGTCCAGCAGGTAACAGGGCTGCTCCTTGTCCTCTTGACCTGGCCCTGGGAAATGGGCCACTCAGTAACTCCACACTCATTCCAGGAGTAAGGCCAGCCTTATGCCGTCTCGTGCTTCTTGCCAGGCTATTAGTAATACTCCGCAACCACAGTACAGCGTCCCTGAAGTGCTTGTGGTTCTGCCAGATGTAAGCCAGAAGCAGAGATGCCAAGAACCTGGTCTGGCTGTCATGGGTGGGCTGAGTAGGACCACATCAGAGCAGATCCAGGACTGGTCTTGGCTGAGCCGGTGGGAGCAGCCCTGTGACCCACAGCACCAGCTGTGGGAGAGCACGGCAGGGAGCATGGCTAGAAGTGCTCAGTGGATCTTGGCCTAAGGCTTTGGGGAAGAGTCTTCACCTGTGTTTCATTGCTGCTCTTTGATCTGCACGACTTGACATTGCTGCAGGGAGGAATTCAGAAGCAGCACAGCAATGTGGAGGCAAAGGCCGGTGAGGGTATGCATAGCTCATCACAGTGCCTGCCAGAGATCCTGCAGAACAAACCCACATGCACCGTCCACCCTAGAGACCCTACATTAACAAACTAATATTCTCAGCCTTGCCATGGTTCCTTTGTCGTCCCAGAGCTGACAAAAGGAAAACCTTCTGAAGGAAAGCAGTGCATCGGGCTGGAGATCCATTCCCCTGTGAGCTCTGAGCTGCTGCTCAGGAAGAACTCATCCTACCACAGCCACAGCAGCATGGGTGAGAGAGGTGGTTCCAGTCCCTTCTGCTCTCCTACCCCAAGTACAGGCTGTGGAGTCCTGCTTATCCTCCAAGACACTTGAGCAAGAGGTAGGCGCTACAAAGGGATTCCTGCCCTCTAGCCAGCCATCATTCAGGCTACACCTCTCTGAGTAACTCCTTGACTTGAGCATGGTTCTGTAATTGTCCATACCACATGGCTGGTTCCCTGACATAGTTTTGGCCTGTGCTAAGTAAGGCAGGTTCAAGGGAGGTCATGGGTCAGGGTCCTTTCCAGGAGTAAACATGGACATGACCACCTCCAGGCAGAGAGGAGAGTTGAGCCATGTGCCTGTCCTCCTACAGCTGCTGTCTTCCCCTTCGGCTTCCCCTCGCCATGCTGAGTCACAGAGGAGCAAGGTGATGCTGCTGGGCTCTGGGTATCCATGGGAACCTTTTGCCTGGAGGTCACCAATGCCACTACCATGTGTGGACAGTGATGTTCTGTCCAGATGTCAAAGGGAATGGAAAGCAGAGCATCAGTTCTCTGTGCACTGGCAAGATTGAGAGCTCCCTGTGACTGAGGGTACTTCCCAGCCCTTTCCTTTGTCCCCAGACCCTGTCCAGGCAGGGTAGGCTGAGGCAGTGCATGCAGGAGCAAGGCCCAGCATTGGGAGGGAAGGCAGCTGCGCAGTGCTTACCGCGGAAGTCACCATCATGCCACTGCTTGCAGCTGATTCAATCACAGCTCTTTATTGCTTCCCCCAGCTGTTGAAAATCTCATTAGGTTTAGTGAGCGCCATGAGCAGCGCTTGCCAGCATTTCTTGTTTCCTGTCCCCTCCCATGCGTAAAGGCACCCTGCTCTCCAAGGAAGGGTGTCAGCATGCTCCACGGGGCCTGGGCTGAATAGTCTTCCTGCACCCTGGCGTACAGGGATGGGTCTGGCACAGACAAGGTGTGCCAGGGTCTGCTGCAAAGACAAGGGCCAGGAGAGGAGATGTGGGGATGTTTAGCACGACAGAGTGAGAGAACAGGGCTGCTGGAACACATCAGCCTGGTATCCCACGGTGAGTAAAAAATCAGGAAGGAGAGCGAGTCCTACTCAGCTACGTTAGTGGCAAACGTGAGGCTGACAGTCCCAGTCCAGCAGCAGTAGAAGCAGTAGAAGTTCTTCAGCCAGGACAAGTGCTGGTGGGGCTACCTGCACCTAGGATCTCTGCTGGCTCCAGCAAAAGGTAGAGAAGAGCTGAATGGGGCAGGGCTTTGATCCTGCTGTGCCCTGTGCTCTTGAGTCCCATTGCCAAGCAGCACCTGCATGCCACCACAACATATTAATACCTGTGATTACCATGGCCTAATTTCTGTCCACCTGTGTCATGGGTGGCTTGTCACCCCACCCTGCGGAGCCCTTGTTCTACAGTGGTTCATTGCACCAGCACTGGACAAACTGGTCTCCTGGGGTAATTATAGCCGGGAGAGACACAGTGCTGCAAGCACTGATGCTGCTGTGGGTAAGTCAAGTATGTCACCACCAGTCCAGCACCTGGATTGTAAGTCACATCATGATGCATGGTGAGTCTTTTCTTATGGAACATTCAGGAGATCCATGTGGATGCCCTGTAGCCTGGGTTCATACAAACAAGGACCATCATGGGCATCATCTCACCAAGCTTCATGGAGGGAAGCTGAGATCATCCTCCCAGAGCTGGGCAAAGACATGATTTCCTCCACGGCAGAAGGGAAGCAACATCTACCCTACCTCCCCATTGCCTCCCACCTGGAAACTCATCTCCCCAGTCTGCTTGTCTCACATCCCTGGACTCTGTGGGATTTCTACAGGCCAAAGGGTAATGGGCCAGGCTAAGTAGGCCTTCCTTCTCCGTGTGAGGGTGTTGCATGAGATGGGACCTTTTCTTTGTCCCCTTATTAGCTGTGGCACTGCTGTAGATCTGCTCAGGATCTTCCCCTTGGCTTGATCCTTGGCTAGAAACACACGTGACTTTATGCACTTATTTATAAAACAAAGGGCAGCTGCTCCCTGGGCTCTGGGCATTGTGCCATTCCCACCACTCGCACTGACTTATCAGGACACAGTGTCCTCCTCCCTCCTTCTCCCCCACCTGCCCAGCCTTTGTAGAGAATAGGATCACACCATGACAAGCCTTGGTCAGAAGCTGAAGGCTGGGGAAAGCCAGCATGCTCCCGGGGCGTTCTGCAGGGCCGCACACTGAGGAAAGAGGCCCCAGCAGGGCCCCAGCCCAGACCTTGGCTTCCCAATGCTCCATGTGTGAGGGAAGCTGGTTTGGGGAGGCATAGTGCTCTCCTGAGGGCAACAGCACAGCCAGAATATGAACAGACACCCTGTGTTGTGTGGGGTAAGAGCTGGGCCAGCTCAGGGTCACCCTGGCAGCAGTGATGCATCCTCCAAGGTACTGTTGGTGCAGTGCCAGGCAGCACAATGGGGCTACACAGCTCCCAGAAGACCAGCTAACACCACTAGCTGTGCCATTTTCACTCCTCCAGTAGGCCACTGACTTCATTTCACTAAGGAAGCAGCTGCTTGGCTTTTTCTTCCCTATTAATTTGGCACTTTCCGGGTTTAGGATATCTGGGGCATTTCTCTCTTCCCAGCTACCCTGGGTGGCATAGGCAGTTCCTCGGGATTTGCTTTCCTCTGGAAGATGTACAGGCTGAGAACTGAAAAGGGGAAATGCCAAGCCCTTTATTTAAGACCCATGTATGGAATGAGAGACTCCTGACTCCACCAAACACATGCACTCCATCAGCTGCCTCTGAAAGATCTGTGATGTGTGGGGCCAGCACATGGGGTTGGGTGGGGTGTCTGAATAGGAGCAATGTAGGGAGGTTTGTGCCCTGAAGGAGGTGCAGGGTGAAGAGTTTGTCTAGGAGATAGAGAGCCGCTCCTCTCAGGCAGTGAGAAAGACCACAGGCAAAATATGCCACCTCAGCTAGAAGGCAGATTGGGAATGTGGGTATGAAACATGGGGGCAGAAAGAGCAGGGCAGAAGTAAAGCAGCACCTTCAGGCAGCAGGGTTTGGAAGGAAGCTAGTTTGGCTTGAGACGCTGCTCCACATCTTACAATTCCCACCTCCTGTGCCTAGCCTCATTCCCTGTCAAAGAATCAGGATGGGATGTGCTGAAAGTGGCCCTGGGGATGGGATTAGGAACAGCTGGGCCAGGTGTGAAACTACTTGGAGGTCAGAGCTGGAAACCCCATTTCTCAGCACATCCTTCTCCACCAAAACGCAGCATTCCACACCCCTTCAGCATTACTCCACCCTGCTCTCAGCTGCGAACTGCTTATGTCCGATTTTGCGTGCTAAAAATATCTTTCTGGGCAGTCAGCAAGTGCACAGCCAGAAGGAAGAGGGCTGCAGTCTAAGAGTGAAGGGGAGTGGAGCTGTTTTTGGGGTAGGTATGGACTGCAGCACAAGGACAGTCAGGCCTGGGCAGGCTGGGTGGGGGGCCATAGACTGGCTAACACGAGAGGGACATGTGTCAAGGTGGCAGTGCCAGAGCAGAGAGTTTTGCTTGGCTTGGGTCCATGCTTCTGAGCATTGGGGCATCACAGGCAACATGCACAGATGGACTCAGAAAGGTGGGGAGATGCTCTCTGTGTAGAGCAGGCGGCAGGTCCTGCTCCCTCCCTTGGAAATAGATTGCTGTAGCAATCAGAGCAGAGGGGAAGGAGAGACGTTACCCAGCCCCATGGGCCTGCCACACCTCTGCCCAGCACCCAGGTCCTCCTGGGACCCCTGCACCCTGCTGGGCCATCCCTCATCACATCTCTACTCACAGTCCACCTGTCCTGAGGGAAGCTCGGAAGCCGTAAGCCATCATGGTAGCAGAGATGGCAGTCTTGGGGGGCTGTTACCTTGGGGAAGGGACTGGAGGGTTCCTAAGTTCAGGGTGGCATGGTGCACTGGTCTTTGTACCCCTGACGATGCTTCAAGATCCCTGTATGGAAGAAGGTTCAGGACTGATGGGGTTGGGAAGTTTGCTGGAGGAGTTGAGTAAACTCTACAGTAGGGCTTAGGGCTGGTTTCAATACAGGAATCAGTGGGCATTTTCCAGAAGGGTGTCTAGACTCTGGCAGTGCAGGCTACAGCCCTGACTGAGACAGACACTGTGTCCTGAAGAGGAAACAGCACAATGTGAGGAGCCTGTCCCCCAGATCACATGGTTCTGTGCCCCTGTCTGGCCACCCCAGGGCTGGATCTGACTGAGTTGCCCTCCCCAGGACATATCCTGACCCATCACCTGTGTGATGACATCCCAGCGTGATCTCAGCCCATCCTCATGACCATGTCCATGTCTGATGATCTGTAGGTATGCCTCACACCAGGTGCCCTCAGTGACAGTTATGGGCTAGGGACAGGGATTAGCGCCGATATATTTCTGCTGTTTGTGAGGTCTGACACAGGAATAGACTTTACTGTAGGAAAATAAGGTGGGGGTGTTAGCAGTGCTTTCCACAAAGCCTGATCCTCAAAAGCCACAGCTACTTCTCCTTTTCTCTTGGTTTTGTGGATGGTTTTGAGCCTCTGATGTTCTTCCCTATCAGAAGTAAAACTGCTTGTTAATTGCAGGCAGTTTGCATTTTTCTCTCTTTCGTTCAAAGGTCTGAGTCTTGTTAGGTCATCAATGATTGAACTGAACCTTCAGCAAGCGGCCCATCAATCATATTTACAATGATCAAATCAAGTACTTTGGGGCCTCGGTCCCAGTGAAGGGAAGGTATATGACTGGCTGGCTTTGTTATGTGCAAAAATGTACACATCCACTCTATGCCACAGCAGGAAATCTGCATTAGAAAGCAACTAAGATGTGTTGAGATGGTTCTGTGAGACTCAGTCTTGCTGCAAGGGCTAAAGTGATGTACGCAGAGTATGTGCAGCTCACACATGGTGTGCCCTTGGAATTGCAGTGAGTGGTCTCACAGAGCTGGAACTCATCACCTCCCCCTTGATCATGCCATGCTGAGTTTGGATTCATGAGTTGGCATGTGACTTGACAGTCCCTTGGAAACCTTCTCTCACTTGAACTCTGCCAAGTGGCTCACAGTGAAGTAAACCATCATCAGTTGAACTAGCCGCTCTAACATCAGGCTGTGTAAGAGCTAGGCATATGGCTGGGTGCACTGGCTTTCAGTGTTTCTTCAGCATTTTTCCAGTGCATGCTATACACCAAGACAACAAATCTCGAAAAGTGATAAATTTCTAAGGACAAGGAGGAGGCCAAACACAGGTTGCTATGTGCCAGTGAGACAATGTAGATAGATACACCAAGCACCATCCTGCAGTGCTGAGGATGGTGATTCCTGAGAAAGGTGACTCCTGCAGTAGAACTCTGGGTCAACTCATCCCAGCTGGGTGGTAAAGAGCACCCTAGGTAACAACATCTCTTGCCAGAACACTGTGTTGGACCATAGAATAATCATGCTGCTCTGTCCAGGGAAACAGAGAGAGAGAGAGACTGTATGTCGACAGAGTTGACGGAGGAACTGAGCAGCAGAGCTGCTACAGCACAGGGAGCCAGGACTCGTGGAAGTTTGAGGCCACACGATGGTGTGTGAGCAGAAAAGGGGCTCAGAGAAGACCTTGGTGGTGGTGTCTTCAGGGACAGAAGACTGGGAGCCTTGGGGTTTTGGCCCAAAATAAGGATCACTCAGAGAATTCCCTGCCATACCCAAAGACCCTGCCTGATCTAGCCAGGAATAGGAACAAGTCTTCTCCATCCAGCTCCAGGAAGATCATCTTATCCCCAGTACTGTGTGCACTGTCCGTGTCGAGGTGCTTCACATCCTGGAAAGCACTGAGAAAGCGTAACTCTGAGCAGGGTAGCAGGAAGGTTTGGAGAAGGGAAATTGACCACATTTGGCTGGTTCCGGAGCTTGTCAGGTCTCAGAGGTCTATTGGTGGGTTTCAACAGCAAGGCTGTTGCAGCTGGGTCATTTCAAAGTAATAAGTAGAGAGATTTCAAGGCAAAAGTGATGTATTATGAGAGCACCCTGGGGTGAGCTTGACCATGTGACCAGGGGTATTTTCCTCAACATCCACCACTGGACCCAGAGAAAGGAATGAGGTTGACATGAGAAAGTTTTGAGGGTGTTTGTAGGAGCAGAGGCTTGAGGTAGCCTGCAAAAAGGCTGGATTGATGCACCCAGAAGACCCTATGGAGCCTGCATCTGTTAACGTGCGGGCAGATGGGCGAGGAGCAGTCCTGTGGTCAGTGGGATGATCTCTTTCCAATGAGGAAGCTTCAGAAGTGATCTCTCTACACGGCTGTTTCATTTCTGTATCTTCACCTCTCTTGCACTGGGTTACATAGCTAGCTTTCCTGAGCTGCTCAGGCTGAGCCCTGGCGGGGGACTTTGTGCCAGCATGGCCCAAGGAGGGCTAGCTTTGGCCTCTCTCCTGCTCCTTGCCCCCCTGCTGCTTGCATGGAGACAGACGGACCCCAAGAATCAGAGGGGAGCCAAGGAAACAGGTAAGAGTGGGTTGTGCTTCTCTCTTACAGAAAAGATTTTGCTGCTCTTCTGCCCGTGTGTTGACTCTGCAGCTTTACCCCCTTCACGCCACAGTGGCTGAAGCTGGTGTCTGTGTCAGTCCTGAGACACTCGACCCTCCATTGTGTTGTGGAGGGTTGAAGCTCTGTTTAGGGATGGAGGGCAAAACCTCGGCATGCTGGGAAAGCCCCCATGAGCATGAGAGCTGCAGTGTCCCTGCAGGGAATAGGTAGTGTCTCTGGGAGCAGCAGGCAGCTGGTTCTTGTATCACGGTGTACAGACAAAGCCAGGGCAACCAGAGCAGCAGTGACCTTCCTGGTGCAATGCAGGTAGCATCTCTATTGCAGGGGAAAGTGGTGGTGGTGTATAGCAAAGACATGGGGAGCTGTGAGATGAATCCTTGTATTATCTGGAACACTGTCCCCTAGTCCCTGGGGTCAGGGAAGCTGTAGTTTGGTGGGGTTTTCTCTAACAGCATTTTTCCTTCTTTCTCCATGTCAGGAGATCTAAAGACATGTCCTAGGTCTCTACTGGGCTCTTCCTATGTGTTGTGTCGTAGGCTGGACTTGATGATCTCGGAGGTCTACTCCAGCCTCAACAATTCTGTGATTCTGTGATTCTGTGACTGTGGGTTTTCCTATGAAGACTTGTGTGCTGAGTCCTGGGGTTGTCAGTATACATTGAGATCCTCACGGGGCACCGCAGGAGCATCTGCTGTTTGCACCAGGGTCTAGAAGACCTGAGGTGTGAGTCATTCTCTTTGCAATGAAATGGGAGCAGAAGTGGTTTACCAGTCATCAGATGGGTCATGAGTCATGTTGTCCATTGCTGATGGCTGGAGGGATGCTGTTCTTCTAGCAATGGTCAATCCTCAGCTATCCAGGGCAGGATGGAGACTATTGCCCTTGACTCAGCAGTGAGTCCCACTCTTTTCTGACATTCCCTGAAGCCCATCCCTGACAAGCTCTGCTGATAGTCACAGCTCTCCTCTGCTTGGTCTGAGGAGAACCCAGCTGGAGAGGGTTGTGATAGGCTCAATAGAGGCACTAGCTCTGAGCAGCTGCAGGAGATTTTTTGGATCTGTGTCTGCAGAAGAGGTGTGGGGCACGAAATTGAGATTCTGAGTGTTGTCCTCTACTGTGATGCTGGCATCTGTAGCACTGAAGGAGGCTGTTTGAGTCTGGATTATGGATAGCCCAGCAGAGCTCCAGGCAGAGGTATAGCTTGCATCCACCTGTGCCAAAAAGGAAGCCCCGGTGCCAAGCCCCTGCAAGGACTTTTTGCTGTAATCAATGCTCTTCAAGTGTCATCAGGGAATCACATCTGCCTTAGACCTGTGCCTTTTTCACTTTCTCTTTGTGTCCTGTTTTAGTGCTGATCAGAGGTAGCCACAAACCTCTGAATGATCCACATGAATTTTCTAGACCAGACCTAGACAACAAAGGCTTGTGTTACTTGCTGACAGTGCCTATGGCCTGGTTTTCCCCTCCCTGCTCATGTCTGCACGAGACAGCCTCGTGCTCTCATTGCCCTCACTTGCTATGTCCCCTCTTGTGCCTTGGCCTTGCCAGCTGTTTCCGCACTGGCTCTTGTTGATTTCTACTCCCTTAGGAGCGCATCCTGCTTGTCACTGTGTCCTCTTGCATTGCAGGTCATCATTAGCCTCCTGTGTGAGCCAAGCTATGCTCGTACTGCACTCTAGTCCTCCTTCTGTGTAAGGGTGGTTCTGATTAGCCTTTCAGAATGTAGAGCATCTTGGGGACAAGCCAGCTTTTGGAACCTGTACCTGTACCAATAGGAAAAAACCTATTCTTCCTCACAGGTGGAAATCTTCTCTTTGAAGTGTGGTTCATTTTCCCATAGCAGAGGCATTTCCTCCCTGCTGCTGGGGCTCCTGGTCAAATGCTTGGTGCTGGGCAAGTAGCCACCCTCCTTTGTGGTGGAGGGCCAGGGTGCAGATTTAAGATGATGGTGTGAAAACATGCTGCCAGATAAGTGAAGTGTGGTGATGGCCCTGTTCCACTGTAAGGAAGTGGAGCCCCATGAGTGCTGGCTGATAGGAAGCAGGCAGCCGTAGAGATGTGTGTAGTTGAAGAGAGATGTTTCACTCTAATTCAGGAGGGACCACCTCCTACTCAATGCCTCTTCGTGGGGTCAGTTTGCACTGGGTAAGCAATTCTGGGTGACACATCTACCAGGATAGGACAACACAGGCTCATTTTGGGTGAAGTGCATGGAAAAGGCTGGATGCACAGAGTGGAGTGTGAGCTTTGCAGCCAGTACATGAATGTAGATGTGGACATCTAAGGGCAGGCTGTTGGTGCTGGCAGCTCTCTCATGCGGCCAGGTTGGGAGGATGTATAAGGGCAGTAGAGGCTCACTGGGGCTGGTGCACTGCCCCAGCCCATGTCTTTGGAGGAGAAAGCGCAGGAGAGAGCAGCATCCAGCAGGTCCCTGGATCCCTCTGGCTGAGGTACCTCTGTGGCACATGCGTGGGCACGGGGCCTGCAGGTAACCCTCCTGCACTGCACCTGAGTGTGCAAGGAGGGTTAGTGCACCTGAGGTCTGGGGCCTCATCCTGGGAGGTGTTGATCTCTGCCTTACCTCTGAAGTGAGGAGGACCAGCACTCCTCTGGACAGGGCCTCCTCACCCCCAAGCACACTGCCAGAGCCCAGTGATCCTCAAGGTTCTCTCTTGTAGCAGGATTTCTAATGACGGACATGTTAGTGTGAGCAATCCAGCCTTTGACACAAGTTAAGCTAAAGCAAAAAACAGAAGGCACAAGGTCGGACTGTCCCTGAGCTACGATAAGGAGGAAGAAGGAGTGAGAAAAACAATAACTCCCGGATGAGCTAAACCAATGAGCTAAACTGCAAGAAACAGTTGCAGCAGATTATAACTACTAATCAACAAGTAGAAAGAGTCGCATATATAGCATTGTCTAGCCTATGAGAAATGTTTGTAGGGTGTGTGCTTCACGTGCTATGGCAAGCAAGCATATGAATATCGGGCTTTTAGCGAAATAAAGTTGGCATCAGATGATCACATTGATCTGGCGTGATGACCCATTATTGATCCTCCGCAAGTGGCGCCCGAACAAGGACCCTTGGAAAACACTTGAATGTGGATCGCCTAAACGCGGAATACTCCGTGCATCGGACGAAGGCTCTGATTTAGGAGCCGGGAAGCCGGAGGCAGGAGAGACCTGGTAGGCGAACGCAAGACCAGAGTCCGGAGCTTGAGTGGCCAATCAAGACCCTGCTGAGGTAAGACTGCAATGGAATGGGACGCGGCAACATGCTT
>VWZK01003469.1:5677-15824 GCA_013396935.1 Baryphthengus martii | reverse complement strand
GATCTGGAGTCAGACCTATAGCAACACATCTTAATTGATGTACCTCTTAAGAGATCCGGCCAGCCACCCCTAGCCCCTCTAATCTCTGAGGACCAGCTAGATCACAAGGGGACTTTTCTCTTAGTAAATTCTCCCCCTCGCTCCCACACACACACACTTCACACAGCAGACATAGTAGATTAATATTACTTGTTTACCCGAAATATTTTCAGGTAAACCAAAACCGTAAGAACCTGCTGACTCTTCACTGAAGAATCTTAAGCTAACAGCTTTTCAATAAATATCTCAAAATAAAACCAGTAAATCTGAACATGTCTTGTAGAATCTTACTTAAGATTATTTTGTATGTGGGTTACTTTGTTCAAGCACAACTCGTATGACACACTTCTGTTCTTTGATCTAGAAAATAACCTCAAATCTCTTTTCGTATGCACTTGCAATTAGAGGCCCAAAGTTTCCTCCTCCATTCCATCCCTGATATCTACTCAGAATTCAGTATGATGGAAAACTTCCCTCCTTTCAAAGTTCAGTTTGAAACTGTCAGGACATTTCTAGGAAAAATAATGTAACTACAATTCTTTTCCCTTTTATAGCAGGTGTATTTTGAAATTTAAACACATCTTTATGAATAATTGTTGCCAGAGGCCCAGCTCTACATGATTTTGATTATAACACCTCTGCTATTTTTGTGTCCACAAGATTGAATGCAATGTTCAGATTTCAAACAGCACACTAGTCAACCATAGGAAAGATGAAGCTGTGTTTAGCAGATAAAAACAAAGAACAAATGGGAGGCCAGATTAGATTACTGCCTGTCAGCAGACTTTATGAGGTAATTGGCTGGCAGCTTTAGTAATGCTAACTACAGACAGCTTGCAGTACCAAACCATTACATACATTCTTTGCTAAGACTGGCTGTCAGCTGTATGGCTGACCATTTCCTGCCAACATAGCTGACATTCTCTCCTCATTTATTAATGAGGACCCTGTACTTGCTGATGTGAAAAGTCAACAATTATCAGTCCTTCATCTTATGCTACCTACTGAATCAGGTTGTCTAGAACACTAATAACAAGGAATGTCTAATATTTTTATCTAGTCACAAAATAATATTGTTCTTTTTCCAATGTTCAGAGTAACTCGTTTGTGGGCTAGTGGATATATATGTCATGGAAAGCATTTTTTCTTCAACTTTCTTTCTAATTGATTAAAATAACATTACATGGTCATTTCTTATTTATTGCTAAAGTCAGGCTTACCTTCACAGAAGTACAGAAATAAGACAAAAAGAATCAAATACATTCCATTTCCAGAAAGCAGAATGGTCAGCAGACTAGTAAAAGTAATTATCCTGCCATATTTTCTGGTGAGAACATCTAGCTCCAGTACAAGTAATTATGACAGAAAAAAAATCAGATTTCTTGGATATCCATGAGATATTCATGCAACTATTTGACCATTTCTTTGACTGTCTTCTCATTGTGGTCTGCAAGCCCTTGATTTCAACACTCTTTCTTACCTCAATAAATACTTGGTGGGACATTGCAGACAACAAGGGTTGTCAACAACAAGGAACAATAAGCTTTTGTAGCATTATTAGTGCCAAGGAATTTTCAGCAACCCACTACTGGAAAACATGCAGACTTTTGGCAGTTTTGCTCAGCTTGTCTGACTTCCAGCACTGAGGCACTACAAGGCAGCCTTCCCTGGAGTTGCTTAACCTACACTTTCCTGTTGAAAGATTAATTTTAAGATGTGATTTTTAAATTTTAAATCTGAACCAGCCCAGATTTCAAAATACAAAAATCTATGCTGTATGTCTGTCTTTCTTTTGCATGGATTTGTTTGGAGAGTTGAGGTGGATTTTTTTTCTCTCTGTACTTGACAGCCGCTCATCCTACTGAGTGCTGACCACAATGTCTAAAGAAATGTTCGGGGCAATAATTTACTATCAGCAGTGGTTCAGTATATCCAGACACTCTTTAGTACACTTTCCCAGGAACATTTTACTGAAGATCCTGATGTATCTTTGAAGGCCAAGACAAGAACTAGACACAAAGTATCACCAAGTTCAGCCTAAAATATCAGATTTTCACTCTGTCCACATGCCAATTAGCAGTTTAGTAGAGAAGTCAGACAAAAAAAAAATAATAGAGAAAATAGGAATGAAGGATGAGGAGCTGTGCTTAATGTATGCTCTACAAATCTCAGCATTTAAACACCATTTTCCACCAATTACAAAGATATGCTGTGTGATTTGGGGTAAATTTTTAAACACCCTGATGCTTCAAATTTTGTCTATAAAATGGGAAGATAGCAATTCTCAACTTTATGGTTTGGAAAACAGGGCAAGAACTTCACACTATACAGTGATGAAGATTGTATAATCACCCAGCGCAATTAAAGTTAAGACAGGATTTGAACTAATAGCACTCAGAAAAAGACAAACTCAAAACTCAAGGTGATCTGAACACCAGACCTGCTTGGAACGGTGTGGAATGAAAATTAACAGAAGACGGACCATCACATTTCCTTCCATTTACTTTGTTCGGACTGTGACTGAAGAACAATTCACCTGTACGTCCTTTACACCATATAGTTTCGGACATCATCTGAAGAAGAAAGAAAACATGAAAAAAAGTATTACTAAACAAATGTTTTCTGATTTTTCATTCTCTAGTACCGCATCAGTTAAAGACAAGTCTTTATTTACTATTTACTTAATTTGAATGAATTCTTATTTGAAATCAGCTTAGAACATCCATCTTGTGGTTTAAGAGTTAACAGATTGAGGGGGGAGCAGTGGGACAGGTGGTAACTCTAGGGTCCTGAGAGGTCAGAGGTTAGCTGGTATTCCCTATCCCTTCCCTGCTACACTCTATAAAAGGGACAAGAAGTTTGGGCTTTTCTTCTTCTTTTCTCTCTCAGGCTCTGCTGCTGCTGTTGCTGCTGCGACTGCCCCTCAATGTGGCCAGGCCTGAATCCACGTGCTCTGCACAATCCATCACCATCCGAGAGCGGGTTTTGTATATACTTGTATATCCCTCTGCCCTTCATATTCCTTTTCCCTGTTTATCTCTGTTACTTATTAAATTTTGTTCATAGTCTGAACTTCCACTTTTGTGTGAGGCACTTTCTTCCTCATTCCCTTTTTTATCCTCCCCGAGGAGGGGATGGGGACAGGTAGAGAGGGCCGATAGGAATCCTGCTCTGTGAGGCCTGCTCTGAGCCTTACACAGAGACAATCCACATCAGTCTTCACCAGCAGAAATTATATATAACGGTAACCCTCTTACATTTCTAAAGTCTACTGGGATGTAATAATGCAGATACTGTAATCCTCACTCACTCATGGAAAACAGCCCTCTATTTTCTATTAAGCTATACCTTAAGAGACAGTAAATCTGCACAATCCTCAGAGGTAAAATTTGAGGATCTTTGAAAACAGCACAAAAATATCTGACAACTACTTAGTGCTATTTTAGGCCTTAATAATCTGCTGTGAGTACCAAACCCAAAATAGTTTTCAACCTATCCAAATAACTGTGGTGTTACAGTTCCACATTCCAGATGATGAGTCAACTCCCATCTGAACATAAAATGTTCTTGGCAAACTTTGACTTACCCAAAAAGATTTACATTCTAAATACAGATTTCTACAAGCTTCCCAAGCAGCACAAGAACAGGCAATTTCTGTTTATATTTAAAAGCTGCAGTCTCCCTTCTCTCTCGCTAAATCCTGGAAAAAAAGTTATTATAGGTCAAAGCTCGATAATGACACCATGCTTTTTAAATTTTAAGACATAAAATAGACTATATGTATAATTATTTTTCTTTTTAGTTAAACAGGAAAACTAGCTAATGACAAAACACTTGAAAAAAAAATTGAAATTACATAGCAAAAGGACAGTATAGCCAAAATAATGGGTTTATCAATTGTTTTTGCTTCAGAGGAGTTAGAAAACAGACTAATGTTTACAGGTGTTTTGTTTTCTTTTTCTTAAAAAGTCTAGAAAAAAATAAAATTGAAGTAAATAATTTGATCTAAACAATCTTACCGTGAAACACTTGATTTTCTTTTCTTTAGTGTCGCTTTCTTCTGAAACTCAGTAAAAAAGTTTCATATGTAGAATAATTCAGAAATTTGCCTTTAAATTTAGAGAAATCAGGCTAATTATTGTGAGTTTGGGTGAGGGCAGCCCTGAAACCTATAACAGGCGCTCTCTATTAACCTTTCTCCCTTCCCAAAGAGGAAGAGAAAAGGAATAAGGGAGAGAGACTTATTAGAAAAGGAAATTAGAACAGCTTTAATGAAAAGGAAAATAATCAGAAGAATAAAATGGAATATATACAAATAAATACAAGACCAGGATCAAACCCAAACCCCCCTGATGGCAAGTAGGTCACCGTCACCGCCAATGTTGTGGAGCAGGCACTTGGAAAGTCCCAGACAGGGCCCAGCAGCAGACAGGAAACATGTTCAGGAGAGGGATTCTGGTACTGGATTCAGGAACACTCTGACCAGGATCGAAGGCCAAATGACAGTCCTCCTTGGATTCCAGCCATTGAAGGAATGAGTAAGAATCTGAGCAAGGACCCGGAGCAAGAGCCCCCGAGCCGAAAGCAACCAAGCCAGGGCACCCAGCAGCTCAATGTGGTGTCTGTGGAATGGAATACCCACTTCGTCAGTTTAAGGGCACCCATCTGTCCACTTCTCCCTGCACGTGCAGCCTTTTTCTTTCTGCACCCCTCAACATGGTACACAGTATCTAGCAGTGGCCTTGATCTGCACCAAGTTAATACTAACCTCTGGTACTAACTCTAAACATTGGGCATTATCACTGCTAGAAGCAGACACTGCCTGCGAAAACATGCTGCTAATTTCAGAAAGTGCAGTTAGTTAAAGGAATTTAGCTGAAAAGTAAAATCACTGGACAGAATTGTTCTGTTCTAACTCAAACCAGGACGCTAATGATGTTCAGTAATATCAATGAGTTCTTCCTACCATGCAAAAATGAACAATTTCATTCAATACTTCCATTTCAGGTATAGGTCACTTTGTAATACTGTTTTACTGGGAAGTGAAAACAAACTAATTGCTCTTTGTTAAATGTGTAAGGAATTTTAAATAATGCTAATACTTACATGTACTGCCTTTGGTATGTATGAATCTGCTTTACCCTCAAGATTAACAGAATTGTTCTCCCTGTTCTGCAGAGAGACAGAACAATTTTTAGACAAAACTCTGATTTTCATTGCCCAATGGATTCTCCAGTTTATCAACAGTTATTCCTATTAGAAACATGATTTAAGGGATCATGACCTATATATGTGAAATAAGAACTCACCGATGGCTCAGGCATTGAATTCTGTGCTCTCAAAAATGAGTCGATAACAAATAATCAGTCCTTGTTTGCAGAAATTATTCAACGAGCTATCTGAAGTTATAAGCATTGCAACAGAAACATTCCATAACATTGTTGTTCACGGTATCTAACAGATAAGGAGATTATAGCTGGTACTTAGGATATATAGCAAAATTCCTGCTCATTGTGCATGGTAAAATGGCTTCCCCTGACAGATGCCTACAAAAAATGCTGAGCAATAGGCAAACTACTCATTGGCAATTCACTGATAATAAAGGAAGCAAAATTCAGAATGCAAGTTATTTACAATGAATCCATTCAAGCCCACTGTTTGGAAATATTTTCAATTATTTTAAAGTGAAGGAAGCAATTGCTGTATTTTCCCCTCTCTATATAAAAGAGTCTACTTTATTCGTCATCTAATTAATTTCTTTATCTTTTCAGCTCTTTCTACCTTCCACTGAGGCACAGGCATATTTCAACTCAGGAGTTATTTAATTAAACAATTAATTTTTTTTTACAGAATTCTTAATTAATTGTGAAATATCTGGTTAGAGCAAACATCCAATAGGAAAGATGAAAATAAACAGAGTCAACATCTACCCTTTCATTGATAGTCACTGTGAATTTCTACTGCTAATATTTTGTTTTGATGTTTATGTTGGGGGACAGATGAGTACTGATGAAAGTGAGAAGTGAGTAGGTCTGTTCAGCTTCAGTATGTTGTACACAGAGAGTTCAAGTTTCTCTGTGAAATTCATTTTATCACACCATCCCATCTGACTGCCATACATCTTGAGGACTCTGGCTCTTTGACCCTCAAGGGTAGACTGCTGATCACTCACAGTGAATATTTCTCCTGAACACTTTGCAGACAGCAGTCTGCTAGGCTGACCTAGCCTGGGAGTGGGGTGCAGAAGATAAGTCAGTGTCTTCTAAACATTTTAGAGACACTTCCAATATTCTATCTAGAAAACTCATGTTTATACTATTCAGCTAACAAAACATTCAGTTTTCGCACTCTGAAATTGTGGTAGTTCTGTAGAACGAAATTATTTCGCAGACCCCATTTAATCCAATTACAATTATTTTTACACAGGTTGACATCTCAGTAATTTACAGGAGGTGGTGGGCGGAAAAGCACCTGTTGTAAGTCATGACAAAAGATGATTTTATATCCTGAATTATTCTTTAACCTTCAATTCTGGTTTTTTTCTTTCCCCCACCTCTAAAAAGTGCCATTAAAAAAAACAGACAAGGGAAGAGTTGACTGATAAATTTATCCCTTAGTCTCATTTAAGAGATTCAGATAAATTTGGGCCAGGACATGAGTCATCTTTTAAAGAATCATACTCAATTGAGGCTATACTAACCCATCTTTGATTTGATTATCTCTGCTTCAAAAACCTTCTGATGGATTGATGTGAGTAAATATTTTTTATATTAGTAAGAGGCCAGACAATAAAGTTCCGGAAACATTTTGAGAGTCATAAATTGATGGGTTTTCTCTGTTTTCCAGCAATTCACAATAGCACACTGCCTCAATTCAATTAGGTTGGTTAGAAGGCATTTTTCTTGCCTCTCAATTGTGGAAATATCTGTAACTAAAACAAGATTGCACATGATTGATATTTATGAGTCATTCTTACTGTACTGGAAATTGAATTTCAAGGGCTCAGATTGACTTTTTTTTTTTATGGTCATCAGTAGAAAACAAGATTTGCTGACTGAAATAATTCTCAACGGACAGCTGTTTAGCAGCCCAAAGTCTAAGCCCATTCCCAGAGGACACATGTCTGCATCTTGAAAACCAGCATCACTACTAATTGCAAGAGTAAAGACTTTATACAGAAAGTCAAAGCAGAAGCTAGTATTAAAGGATAAGGAACCACAGTATCAACCCAAGTAGAGTCTTTTGGAAAGCATAACACAATCGGCCAGTACAAGTCAGCTACAACTGTCTCGTAGTTACATTCCTCCAGAGTGATTCCTTGATGTTTTGCTGGTTTGCTCTTGTATTCTCCCGTATATTCTGAAGTTTTATCAATATTACAAGAGATGAAGACTTGTAATACAAAATCAAGCTATAAATAATATCAATTAGATTCCCTGTAATAAAGAACTGAGATCATATTATAAACTTCCAAGGTATATACAACTGTCAAATCTACCATTTAGTGGCCAAGAACAATGAGGGTAGGAATAGAATGACATTCAAAAGTATAGTGAAGTGCATTGGATAATATGGTGCAAATTTTGATGTCTGGAGAGTGAAAAAGATTCAGATATTAGACTAGGTCAAATAGGCAAGACTTTTGAGAAGACAAGACAGACAGAAGCGGTACACTTTTAGGTGGAAGATATTGCCTGCCAAACAGATCATGACACAAACCCAAATACTTTGAAGATGAAATGTAAGCATGAAAAGACTTATTACCTTCAAATGATTTTATTTTTTTTTAACATAAGGGTATTTTTTTTTTTTGGTTTTGAAGTACAGCTACAGGAGAATTACGTAAAACTGTATGTCTTTATTGACTATATTTTTAGGAACATGGTATAGATGTATTGGAGAACTCACAACTTAAGGGGGTTTCCACAAAAATGATTTGAATGAACCAGAGGATTTGAAAAGAAAATCTAAACTGAATGTCTGTATATAGGCAAACTAGTTGAGGAAGGATTCCTGGACTTGCAAGACTTGGAGTATTTAGACAAAACCAGGAGCTTAATTCAATAATTTTTCTCCCTTGAATGTTCACTGTATGAATCAGCTTATCTGTGTGACAAATATTGGTAGCTGAATGCCTTTGTCTCATCACAGTACACATAAAAACTTCAGAACACTCCCATTTGCAACTCTCATGAGCTCAGTTCCAAGGCAAAAAACAACAGTTGTTCTACATTAAAAAAACTCAATGCACATTTTAGCTCATTTAAAGTTCTGATTATCAAATTAGCCAATAAAAACAAAATTAGAAATCAAATATATAGAAAAGTGACAGAACAAATTCAAGTGATTGAAGACATTTGACTGAAGACAGGTCCAGAGGAAGGCCATAAAAATGGTCAGAGGGCTGGAACATCTCTTCTATGAAGAAAGGTTGGGAGGGTTCAAGTTGTTCAGCTTGAAGAAGAGAAGGCTCGAGAGAGACCTTACTGCAGCCTTTTAGTTCTTTAAGGATGCCTACAAGGAAGACAGGAACCATCTTTTAAACTGGGCTTGTTATGACAGAACAAGGGGGCCTACAAGAAAGCTGGAGAGAGACTGTTTACAGAGGCCTGTAGTGACAGGATGAGGGGCAATGGTTTTAAACTAGAGAAGAGTAGATTTATATTGCATGTTAGGAGCAAGTCCTTTGCCATGAGGGTAGTGGAACACTGGAACAGGTTGCCCAGGGAGGTAGTTAGAGGCCCCATCCCCTGGAGATGTTCAAGATGAGGCTCAACACGGCTCTGAGCAACCTGATCTCATTGAGGATGTCCCTGCTTATTGCAGGGTGATTGGACTAGATGACCTTTAGAGATCCTTTCAAACCCAAACCACTCTATGATTCTATGATCATGGTTTTAAAGTAAGAGGGCAAATTTAGACTAGGTACAAGGAAGAAATCTTTTACAGTGAGGGTGATGAAACACTACAATATAATGACCAGAGAGGTCATAGATGTCCCATCGCTGGAAACATTTGATCTCAAGTTGGACAGGGCTCTAAGCAACATGATCTACTTAAAGACGTTCTTTCTTACTGAGGGAGGATTGGACTGGATGACCTTTAAAGGTCCCTTTGAACCCAAACTCTTCTTATATTCTATTATTCTATGTTTGTAAGGCAGAAATAATTAAAAATTACAGTAAAAAGTTTAAACATTTCAGTATTTACATGTAGGAAATAAATTACAGCCTTCTCTGAATTAAGACCATATTTTTAATTTTATTTGACACTTCCAAATTGCCATCTATGTAGAGATGGATTTTTAAATTTTCATTTGTGCCACTGGTCAATCAGTGTTGAGAAAGGCAGATATATATATACAGTAAGATATTTAACTGCACTTATGTGTTTATTATTGGGCTATTCTTCCATTTAGGTAAAATAAATATTAGGCAAGAAGACAACAAAGATTTCTAAATAATGCTGATGCCCACTGATGAAATAATGGACATACAGACAAGGTCTCATTCACTAGCCAAAGAAACAAAGGCAAAGTATTTACATTGGTCATCGCATCTTATATTTATTCTGTATGAACTGATATTTGTGAAGTGTGGGTCCACTCACTGCTTGTGAAATACTTAACAGAGGCTTGAAAATTGACAATTGAATTATATTCTCCTTAACTTCCATCAGAAATTAAATGCCACTGATTTTTGTTTACCTGGACTGTCTGTACAGCAAACGATTCACCTTAGCATCAAACAATTCATCTTTACATCAAACAGATCACTTATACAAATAACCACATATCGCTATATACAGATTATCAGCACTTTGTATAAGAATTCTGCATCTCAACAGAGAGGTGAGTTGAGGCACTGCACAATGTATGCCATTTATTTTTCATGTACTGGAGAGTCTAATCCCAAAAAGTGATTGCCCCTGAGTAGACTAGAGCTCAAAAAATATGGGAAACAGCTGAGCTACAGCTGCCATCCAACTCTTAAAAAAGCCATTCAGGGCACATGTTATGATTCACAATGAGAGCACACCAGTATGGATGGAGTACCACCTGAGCTCTGACAATACCACCTGTTACTGTTACTTAGACATATACCTCTTT
>VWZK01003468.1:17326-79853 GCA_013396935.1 Baryphthengus martii | reverse complement strand
CCTTCCAACCTAACCCAGTCTAGGATTCTGTGAAACTTTTGTTAGCTTGAATGTTAGAACATGCAATTGCGCTATTGTTGCACTTTCCAGTTCCTGTAACATCTGGAACATTACATTCTGTTTACAATTTTATGCCTGGTCTTATATAACAGGTAACTTTCAGTATCAGATTTTATATGGGGTTCAGATTTAGAACTAGTCCTCAGTTATGCCACTGCTTTTCCTGTCCTGCTGCAGTGCTTCAGGGACCTCTCCTTTTTATGCTTCTTAGAAAGGAGGCAAAGAAATAACTGAGGTATTTTGGTCCTGTTTTTGTGATTCTGTTCATACTTCCTGCCCTGGTGGTTTATGCACAGAGCTCTTTTCTTTTGAGGCTGTGGGGAAGGACTATTTAACACAGGACCTGGCTCCAAGAAATGTAGAGTGATTTTTAACTGAATTGTGGAGTACTTTCCAAGGTGTGAAAGAGGCCTTGGAGGTGTTAAGAATCATTTCTCACCATAAAATTTCTTCTGCAGACAAACCCAGCCTGTTACAGTGAATCCTGTTCGAAGGCGATCTTCCTCCAGGATGTCTATGGTAAGGAGAGCAAATAGTTTTGAGTTTTTATGGATTTCAGTTGACTTGGAGTCAGACATTAGTTTACTTCAGGGAAATAAAATGAGCAGTGAAAAAGATGAGTCTAGTCTGTGAGGAACTGTTTCTGACTTGTTACATTGCAGGGTTTTTCTACATCTCAATAATGGAATTAAAATAATTGCAATTAGAAGTATTTTGAGCACTTCTATGTTTAGTTTGATTACTCTATTTCTAGGAGACTCTCCTAGGTGTCAGATGGCAAGATATAATCTTGGGTTGGTGTTGTGTGGTTTTGTTTTCCTTTTTTTATTTTTTAAAAATTATTTCTTGTATGACCTCACAGGAGAAACATGCATTGCAGATTTAGAGAAATGTTTTAAGGCTAAGACTTGGTATGCATCTGTGTATTATATATTACATATACAATATTACACAATATATATAAAAAAAATCTTTGAGGCTTATTTTTCAAATAAATCATGAGTTTCCAGCTAACAATAAGGTGCTTCCTTTCTTAGCCCAAACCTCAGCCTTATATGATGCCTCCACTGCCTCAGCTGCATTACAATGGTCATTATACTGAACCATATGCATCCTCCCAAGGTAAGTTCCTTAAACCCAAGGCCACGCCACACAACTTCAGAAGGTGAAACCCGTAATTTGCGTTCATAGCTACTTGAGGTAGAGCTGAATGAATTCCTATGGTGAACAGGTGATAGATTTGTACTAAACCACTCATTGAATTGCTTCCTGCTGCACTAGGCGTATAGGCTCGTGTGAAGTAGAATCATAGAATGGTTTGGGTTGAAAGGGACCTTAAAGATCATCCAGTTCCAAATCCCTGCCATGGGCAGTGACACCTCCCGCTAGACCAGGTTGCTCAAAGCCCCATCCAACCTGACTTTGAACACTTCCCGGGAGGAGATATCCACAGCTTCTCTGGACGACCTGTTCCAGTGCCTCACCACCTTTACAGTAAAGAATTTCTTCCTAATATTGAATCTAAACCTACCCCTAGTTTAAACACATTACCCTCATCCTATGACTACACTCTCCGATAAAGAGTCTCTTTCCAGCTTTCCTGCAGGGCCCCTTTAGGTACTGGCAGGCGGCCGCTATAAGGTCTCCTTGCAAACTTCACTCCTCCAGCCTCCCAATTTTCTCAGCCTGTCCTCATAGAGGAGGTGCTCCAGCCTCCTGATCATCATCCGGCCTCCTCTGGACCTGCTCCAGTGGGTCTATGTCTTTCTTACACTGGTAGCTCCGGAGCTGAACATAGTGCTCCAGGTGGGGTCTCACGAGAGTGGAGTAGAGGGGGAGAATCACCTCCCTCAATGTGCTGGCCACATCCTTCTCTTGATACGGCCCAGGATGTGATTGGCGTTCTGGTCTGCGAGTGCACATTGCTGGCTCATATTCAGCTTTTCATCTACCAACACACCCAAGTGCTTCTGCACAGGGCTCAATCCACTCATTGCCCAACCTGTGTTTGTGCTTGAGATTGCCCTGACCCAGGTGCAGGACCTTGCACTTGGCCTTATTGAACTTAATGAGGTTTGCATAGGCCCACCTCTTTAGCTTGTCAAGGTCCTTCTGGATGGCATCCCTTCCCTTCCCTCCGGCATGTTGACCGCACCGCACAGCTCGGTGTTGTCTGCAGATTTCCTGACGGTGCCCTCAATCCCACTGTCCATGTTGCCAGCAAAGATGTTCAACAGCATTGGTCCCTGTGTCGACCCCTGAGGAACACCACTCATCACTGGTCTCCATTTGGACGTTGAGCTGTTGACCGCAGCTCTTTGAGTGCAACCATCCGGCCAATTCCTTATCCAATGAGGGATCCATCTGTTAAATCCATGTTCCTCCAATTTAGAGACAAGGATGTTGTGCTGCACAGTGTGGAATTCTTTGCACAAGTCAAGGTAATTGATATCCGTTAGAATTGTTTAGGTTGGAAGAGACCTGTAAGATCACCAAGTCCATCCATTAACCCAACGTTGCCAAGTCCACCACTAAACCATGTACCTCAGCACCACATCTACACAGCTTTTAAATATCTCCAGGGATGGTGATTCAACCACTTCCCTGGGCAGCCTCTTCCAATGCTTGACAACCCTTTTGCTGAGTAAGTTCTTCCTCATATCCGCTCTGAACCTCCCCTGGGGCAACTTGAAGCTATTTCCTCTTGTCCTATCACTTGTTAGTTTGGAGAATGGCCCAACACCCACCTCCATGCAACCTCCTTTCAGGTAGCTGTAGAGAGCGACCAGGTCTCCCCTGAGCTTCCTTTTCTCCAGTTCCCTCAGCTGCTCCTTCTGCATATCCTCTCCTACAAGATAGGAGCAAAGTTAGCTACGATACGCAAAGAAGGTAGTTATATGCGCACAGCAACTGCAGACCATGCTCCACGGTGTAAGTTTAAGCTGACTGTTATTTTTTTGTTTCATATACCAAAGTGGTGTGTTATAGAAACATAAGATCCCCGTCAATATTGATCTTCATTGTTGCAAAGAGTAACTGAACCCCAAGACAATTAAAATGTTTTTTTAAAAAATTATTAAACCGTGGTGAGAGAAAAGTTTCTCTCAGAGTTCGCTAGACTACAAGGTGGTGGGAATCCAAAGGCTATGGAAGTCTGCAAGTTGTGGAATTGGTATACATTGGATTAAAAAAAAGGAAGGAAAAAACCCAAATGAACCCTAATTAGAATTCTCAAGGAATGTACGCTCCTAATCTAAGCTGTTTACAGTGGAGTCATGGCTTCTTTCACTTTTTGTTGTTGTTTTTTTGATTGTTACACATTACGTCTTTAATTAATAAAGTTGCTGCCCTGAAGGGCTTCATCTAATATTTTGCAAAGTTGCCTCAGTTTTATTAGGGGCCTTCCAGTCCTACGAGTCAGATGAATTAAAAAAAAATACTTGTAAGTGAGGGAATAAGCGCATTTGCTATCTAAATAGAGTTCCACAAGTATTTGTGAAGGTGTACAGGGTATAAAAATTCAAAATGTAGCCGACTTCTTTCCAATATAGTGTTGGAATTCTTTGCTACTGCATACATCGTATTTTTGATTATTTCTTTTTCAAGAAAATAAAACTTTTTGTCAGCAAATTTGTTAATGTAAGTGGGACAATTATTTTAGTGAACTCAAAGAGTTAAAACATGAAAGGCGTCTGGAGCAAGGGCTGAATTGTTCTCTTCTGGAGCTTGGTAAATTGTACATGCAGTGAAGTAATAGGTTATTAAATGTGCATTGGATGTATAAACTATTAGTTCATTTTCCTTACCCATCAGGTTGGAAGTATGGTAATAGACAAATAATACATGGTGGTGCTTTCAACTTGTCTCCAAAGTTTCTGGAGAAATGTGAATTCAGTTTTTAAAATTTTTTTCTTTTTTTTTTTTTTTTTTAATGTACTGTACCTACTTATGGCCTGGGAGGGGAAGAAGAGTGAGGAGTTTTTTTGTTTGGTTGTTGCGGGGGTGTCTCTAGGTTTTTGATGCTTTTTGGTTGGTTGGTTGTTTTTCTTTCTGATGATTAGTGCAAATCCTGGTGCAGATGTTCTTTCTTTCTTTCAATTAGTGTGGTTTAAGATTGATACAGCTTTTGTTTAACTTGGACTGAAACCTAGCAAAGCTTTCCTAAACAGAAGAAAGCCCTTCTTAAAGTGAGACAGTGTTGCCCTTAGGTATCGACACTAACAAAAAAAGCTGAGATACGGAGTTTTTACCTTCCCATTTCAATATATAGCTAAGAATCACCGAGACTTACAAAATCTCCAACATCGTTCAGCTACGTCTTAGCGGAGGATTTCTTTGTTCGATGTCTCGACATAAAGATTGTGCTTAAACTTTGCTTTCAGATAACCTCTTTGTGAGCAATCAGAACGGATTCTACTGTCACTCTCAGACTAGCTTGGACAGAGCCCCTCACGACTACAGCGGTCGGATCCGCAACGGTAGCGTCTACAGCGCACACAGCACAAACTCCTTGAACAATCCCCAGCATTACTTGCAGCCGTCCCCCATGTCCTCTAACCCAAGCATTCCTGGAAGCGACGTCCTCAGGACTGATTACGTCCCGTCACAGAGACACAGCGCCCTCATCCCGCCTTCTTACCGTCCCACGCCGGACTATGAAACCGTGATGAGGCAGCTCAACAGGGGAATGGTGCACACGGATAGGCAGAGTCATTCAATGAGAAATCTCAACATCGGCAATTCCTACGCTTACAGCAGGCCCGATGCCTTAGTTTACAGCCAGCCGGAAATACGGGAACATGCTCACTTCGCTTCCCCCCAATCTAACCATTACCCGTTTAACCTGAACTACAGTTTTCATAGCCAGTCCCCCTATCCCTATCCTGCTGAAAAGCGCCCGGTGGTTGGGGCAGTCAGCGTGCCTGAGTTGACAAACGTACAGCTCCAGGCTCAGGACTACCCGGCACCAAATATAATGAAGACCCAAGTCTATCGGCCACCTCCCCCGTACCCGTACCCGAGACCTGCAAATAGTACTCCAGACCTTTCACGACACATCTACATCAGCAGCAGCAATCCAGATCTTATCACCAGGCGAGTGCACCATTCTGTCCAGACATTTCAGGAAGACAGCCTGCCCGTGGCACATTCTCTTCAGGAAGTCAGCGAGCCTCTGACGTCGGCGCGCCACGCTCAGCTGCAGAAAAGAAACAGTATTGAAATAGCAGGCTTGACTCCCAGCTTTGAAGGAATAAGAATTAAAGAAAGGACCATGTCGGCTTCTGCGGCAGATGTGGCTCTTCCAAGAGTTATTTCCGAAGGGTCACAGCCCAACGTTCTCGTGGAGAGAACAAAGCAAAAAGAGAGTGAGCAAGAAGGTGTGAACTGTGATCATAAGAAAACCCTTTCAGATGCCACGATGCTGATTCACAGTAGCGAGGAAGAAGAAGAGTTTGAAGAAGAAAACAAGGCTAGCACAAGCCTTTCTCCCCTCCCTGAGGATCAAACCCAACTTCCATCTGTTATGGGTGGTTATTCTCACGATTCAGTACTGAACTACCCTTACAGCTCTGTTGCTTCCTCCGCTGGCCCTTTGCATATTCTCGAGCCTAAATTACATATTACAGAGACGGAGAAGAGAATGAAAGATATGAGCCCTGTCCACTTACTAGTAGAAAGCCAGGTGCAGAGACGAGGAGGAGGGCTGCTTACTCCGTCTATGTCAGAATCTGATCTCACGACGTCAGGGAGATACCGAGTAAGGAAAGATTCAGTAAAGAAGAGACCTGTGTCTGATCTTTTGTCTGGGAAGAAGAACATTGTGGAAGGCCTTCCCCCACTAGGTGTAAGTGGATACGATTCCTCTTGTTTCGGGTCGTTCTGTAGTGGGATTTCTGTGGGGTTTTTGTTTGAGATTTGGGGGTTTTTAAACAACCTTTTAAAACCTGTGAATTAAAAGCTACCGTAAGCTTAACCTTTCTTTTTCTGTTTTCCGCTCGCTACCTTTGCTTAGCTCTCTTTGATCGTGTTCCCTGCCATGTCTGAGTTCTGTTTGTATAGTCCTCCCACCCAAACCCAGCTCTGCAACCTCCAACCATCTGATACCCCAACCCTGGCTAGCAACTGTAGAGTGAGCTAATTTAAAGTCACTTCTAGATACCAAATTCTGCCCTACCTAACTTCATCTGGAACAGATGCAACTCTTTCCATTCCACTACCAGCTTTCTAATCTTCCTCTCACTGAAAAATGGAATGTAGCTGAATGTTTGCTTTTGTGATTTGTTTGCTTTCTTCTTCTGACCTAAGAGGAGGACCCGATGCATTAGGCAGTAAATTCTTTTCTTGCGTTCTCTTCTTTCCACCATCCCTTCTCCTTTCCCTTTTGCCTTCCAAGTTGTTTTTACGTGGTGAAATGTATTTCTTGCTTGCCGTGTCTCTTTCTCTTACTTGAGTCGTAGGAATAGTGGACAGCTGCAGTTTCACCTTCCCTGTAATTCCCACCCCATAGAAACATCAAGCTCTATGTGGGACTGTACAATTTCACTGGCAGTCCTTACCACTCGTTTTATTGTAAATTTTTGTTCACTTTCACGTAGTCTGTGGCATGTTTCAGGTGCTCATGGAGGAAGGCCATTTTTATTATTGTTCTGCCTTTAACAATTGGCCGATAGCTTTGCCTGAGTTAGCATCAAATGGTTTTCTACACAAATTGCCCTGCAGTAGAGCTACCGTTTGGCTTCTGCTGCTGGAGTAACTGTTTACAGCTGGTGCTGCAAAAGCTATGCATTTAAGTAGTTAATTACTCTCAAAATTTTTCATCTGTCAGACTTGGTATACGTAGAGCTGAACACAATGAAATGAACCCTCACCAGCTTCCGTTAATTTTACAGTTGTGTATATTTTCCCAAATCTTCATCCTCCTGTTTGTTACGTGGCTGTAGGAAGAAAATGTTGGTCCCTTTCTCCTTGTGTTCATGTTTCGATAGTAGCTTAGTATTTTGTTCTCCAAAAGGTAACTTTTCAGACACCGATGGGTTTAACAAAATCATACCCTGCCTTTTCCTTCTGATAGCTGTGGAAGTGTTCAAGTCAACCTTTGAAATGAAATTGCTATTAATACTTTCACTAGAAGTATGCAGTATTCAGTAAAAGACTTTCTAGTTCAGTAACTTTAAGGCTACCATTGCATAATAGAGAATATTACCTTTTTATATTCAATATTGAGATGAATATCCTGGTAGAAAAGCTGGCCCCTACCACTGTTTGCAGCACATTTTACTTTTCAATGAACTTACTGTTGTGTTTCTGTTCACTTTTAAATGTGATCTCATCCTCTGAGCTTTGCTTCTTAACCCTTACTACCATTTAGCTTTTGAAAGCATTGATTATCGTTAAAGCAGCGTATACGCTCACCGTGTCAGGGTATTTTTGTTCAGAACCAAATTTCACAACTGCAGGAACGATGAAGCTTTCTCTTACTTTTTCTTAACACTAACATTTGAATTATTCTTTTATAAAAATTTCCATTTGGTACTTTTCTTAAATAATGAGAGGTAACTTCAGTTCATGGCGTGGTTCAGGGCTCAGATCTGTCTGCAGTTCTCTGTTCGTGTTTTGTACCTGCGGTTTGTTGCAAACTTAGTCAACGTTGAACCAATATCCGAATGTCTTAAAGGTATGTGTGCTCATTGTTATGCCTGCTTGTAGGGCAGAAAAGGCTCTGCAAACCAAACAGTCTAGTAAGGAATAATTTTTATGTGTTCTGGGGGTTGGAAAGTGATTTCAAATCTGTCCAAGAATGTTAATTGTCCAGAGTTGTCGCCTAACACCCTCAGTTGTGAGGTTTGTAGGGCACAGTATTTGTCGTTCTCATGCGCTTTCATTAACCTGTCTGGAATGAAGACGGACTTGTGCTGTGTCCTTGAGGAATGTAGTCCCACCACCCTAACCTCACTGCAGTGCTTTTCAAAAAAAAAAAAATGGTCAGAGCTGTTTGCAGAAGGGGTCAAAGAAGGAGTCTTTGCTTAATTGAACTTAGCTGGTTTCTGCTTTATGACTTCATCAGATATTTAAGAATATTTGCAAGTTTTAGTTTTTCTTTTGCAGGGTATGAAAAAGAATAAAAATGATGCAAAAAAAATAGGGCCTTTAAAGCTAGCTGCCCTGAATGGACTAGCCTTGACTAGAATGCCTCTGCCAGATGAGGGGAAGGAGGAATCAACAAGAGCAACAAACGATGAACGGGTATGTTGAAGTTTTTAATGCTCGATTTCTCTTTAGCAATTTTTGGTTGTTTTTTTTCTTCAAAATGAGGTGTGTCTGAATGGTGCTTTGGGTTGATTTTATAAAGCTTCAAGGGTCAAAGCAACTCGAATACTGAGAATAGAAACAAAGTGAAGAGTTAGGCTTCCTATTGATAAGTCATTGGTAGAACTATTGGGTATAACTAAGATTTTTTTCTTTAAGATTTCAGATCGCCGTGGTTCAGATCGTAGTTCACCCTTTGAATATATAGGAAGCAAATGAACTAGTATCACTGATTGATAAACTTTAGTGACAAGTCTTTCTGTTTTTTCTCTTTAATTTTTGGGTTTTCCAAGAAAACATATGAAAATTAAAATTTGACTGTGAGATTTGTTTTAGTTGTAATTATCAGTAATTCATACAATTTCTACAATGAATTCTGCAGTTAAATTGCATCCCCAGGGTACAGCTTGTGCACTTGGTATTTATCTGTTTTCCTCAGGTGAGTCTCTGAAAATCTAGATGGAACTTGTGTGATCTGCAGAAATTTTAAATTCAAGAAGAGATCGCAGCTCACTAAGAGGACACCAGTTTCTAGAATTTGAGGTTCATTCTTTCAGAAATGTGAGACTCCATGCACTTGTGTCAGGGTAAACAACGTCAGTAAATGTACTTTAGCCAGCCTCGTACATCACTGAGTAGGTGCAGGAACATGAAATGCAGTCTATCTCCAGCCTGTGAAGGACTCTCTAGAGCGATGCTCTCATCGCACAGCTGGCCAGGGAGCAACTGGATAGACCAAGGCCTATGGTGATTATTGTACATTCTGCAACCAGTGGTGTCTTTAGAATCCAGTTCTGAGCAGATCCCCTCTGCCTCCCTTTGCTGACAGTTACTGGGCAGGGGTTAGACCCTGAAGGACCAGTCCTGCTCTCACCAGCTTCAGTTTTAAGAAACAGGCTAAGAAAATTAATTGCAATTCACACAGTAGAAATTCAGTCTGAAGGCTTGGAGTGAGCTCCACATGAGGGACTGAGTGTTCCATTTCAACGCAGCTGAAGTTCTTCTTGAACTATATTATATATACACTCCCTAAAGATTCTAAGGGACAAAAAAATGATGTTGTCTTATCGGGACACGGTTTTACATTTAGCACCTGTAATGGTTATTTCCTCTTACTTCCAGTCATCCTCTCTTCCTGGATTGACCTTTCTTTAATTCAGCCATAATATTATTCAGGTAGCTTTGCCCAAAGCGCTGAGGTAAAGGAAGGATCCCTAAAGTCAGCTTCTGAAAAAGACATATTGTAAAGTCATAGAATAGCTTGAGTTGGAAGGGACCTTAAAGATCGTTTGGTTCCAACCCCTGTGCCGTGGGCAGGGACACCTCCCACTAGAGCAGGTTACTCAGAGCCTCATCCAGTTTGGTCTTGTCTTCAGGCAGCCATGTAGAGACAGAATAGGTACCATGAAGTGGGGAGTAATTCTTACATCAGTTGAGAAGAGGCGGTGCAAAGCAGACCCATGACATGAAAGGGATTCCAAAGCGCAGGTATTTTAGAAGGTGACTTGAAAGTTGACTCAATGCTTGTTTCGTTGCTCAGCTTCATGTTCTTATCAGTGTAAATGAGGGAATTTAGCCTAAAGATGTTAAAGGAGTTTGTGCAGTTGATGTATTGATGTGCAAATTGCCTGCAATTGAAGTTTTACACCTTCCTCTGCAGCATTTGGCATTCTGGTTATTTGATACAAGACACTTTTCTGACCTGATACCACGGAGCAGTTGCTGTGAGAGGCTGGGGACATGTGACATAGATGAAATTTCCTGGCTGAAATCTTACATATTATTCCTCTAATTATTGTTGGCAAAGAGGTGCTGAAATTCCAGAAGCGTCTTATGATTTAGAAAGAACTCTGTTTCAAAAGAGTAAATTGACGGGGGTGGGGAGGGAGCAGCTTAATAAATAAACCAGATTGAATTATACGAGTAGAAAAAAAACTTGGATTTATACCTCAGCTGCAGCAAGAGGCTCTAAGAAGTTTTTACTGCTGTTTGCAAAGTGTATCTTCAGCCTAAGAAAATGCAGAATATCGGCAGTCAACAGTTAGCTCATTGAGTGAGACAAGTATTTTTGTTTTACGTTCTTTAGAGAGTTTTTTCCATCCAAATGACACAACCGGCACTTGGGTTTTTTTACAAGGTTAAAGGAAACCTTTTCAAACGATGTAGAGCAGGATGCTATATTGAACAGGAAGGTTAGTGAGTATTTGTTGTCCAGAAGTATTTCAGATGGTTCCTAGTACAGCGTAGCTATCTGGTTTGGCCAACGTTTCTTTGCCTTTATAGAAACGAGGAAGTAATTTTTCTCTCACCAGTGGTATCCATAGTCTTTGTGACCTAACAAAGCATCACGAGCTTCTTGGTTTTCCCTTGAACAAAATTCCTTCTGCGTGGGGTTGCTTCTAATTTATTCTGGTGAGAGTGCGTGAACATTAATAGCTGAAAAAGCACTGAAAAAGTATGTAGGAGAAGAAAATACATACATTTAATCCTTTGTGAATTCTCTGTTAAAACAGAGTCACCTTAGAACTTGGCTTTGTGTGGTTCTCTGTGTTCTGTCTTTCAGTGCAAAGTTCTAGAGCAACGGTTAGAGCAGGGGATGGTGTTTACTGAGTATGAGCGCATTCAGAAAAAAAGACTTCTAGATGGTGAGTGCTCAATAGCTCAGCTTCCTGAAAATGCTGAAAGAAACCGGTTCCAGGACGTCCTTCCTTACGATGATACCAGAGTAGAGCTAGTCCCAACCAAAGAAAATAACACGGGTTACATCAATGCGTCTCATATCAAGGTGAGAGAAATACTTCTGGAGAAATATTTTCCAGTTCCTGTGGTAACTGAAAATGGGTTTGGGTATCAGTCTTGGTCAGATTGTGTGAGAATCCCTCCATCTCTCTCTTTCCCTTCTTCGGCAGACCTTTCTTTGGGGAAAGAAGGAGCTTGGGTTTGCTCATTACCTAGTTAATTATCAAGAATCATTCAGGTTGGAAAAGACCCTTGGGATCAACAAGTCCAACCATTAATCCTACTCTGCAGAGCTCACCCCTAAACCATATCCCCCAACACCACATCGAAACCACCTTGAAACACCTCCAGGGATGGGGACTCGACCACCTCCCTGGGCAGCCTATTCCAATGGCTGGCTACTCTTCCTGCGAAAATGTTTTTCCTAATGTCCAGTCTAAACCTACCCTGGTGCAGTTTGAAGCCTTCCCCTCTTGTTCTATCACTAATTACCTGTGAGAAGAGAGCAGCACCAACTTCCCTACAATGTCCTTTCAGGTAGTTGTAGAGAGTGAGGAGGTCTCCACTCAGCCTCCTCTTCTTCAAACTAACCAGCCCCAGCTCCTTCAGTTGCTCTTCGTAAGACTTACTCTCTAGGCCCTTGGCCAGCTTCATTGCCTCCTCTGCCCTCGCTCCAGCACCTCCCTATCTCTCTTGTAGCGAGGTGCCCAAAACTGGACACGATACTCAAGGTGTGGCTTCACCAGTGCCAAGTACAGGGGGACAATCACCTCCCTGCTCCTGCTACTGGAGAGGTCTTCACCGTTTCACTTCTGTATTGATCTGTTGTCTCCTTTTTCTCTCTGTATTGTCTCTCCGTAGATTGGTGCTCACAGAATTCCCATTATTCCCAGAGTTAAGGCGGCAAACAGCTTTCTAACAAACTGGGATCCTTTGCATTACTTAGGATATTTTTGAACCGCGGTGGTAATCCTCATTATTTCTTCCTCTTCCGTTCTCAGACAAAACTTCCACAGTGTTGCGGTCTTCTATCAATTTGGGATCTTCAAATGGCTGTCTTAAGAATTGGGGAAAGGAAGTTTTCAGGAATTACCGGTCTAATTAATGTCTTTCTGTTTTGCAGATCTCTGTTGGTGGCATAGAGTGGGATTACATTGCTACGCAGGGCCCTTTGCAGAACACCTGTCAGGATTTCTGGCAGCTGATCTGGGAACAAGGGATTGCCATTATAGCCATGGTGACAGCAGAGGAAGTGAGTATGAACGGAGTCGGGTTTCTCCCAGAAATTCCGCAATGATGTCGTTACGACCGGTCAAAGATGAATTGCCAGTGACCCCTTTTCCATTCTGCCTTGCTTTCCTTGGCAGAAAGATGCAAATTTGCATCCTCTTTTCCGATGGAGAGTTGGTTTACTCAGTAAGAAGCCATTAGACTGTAGTAGTACTTAGTAGAGGAGAGAGGCGGTGTTACAGGAGCATTAGCTGTGTGAGTGTTCTCCTGTTTCTTGTTAAGCAAGTGTTTTACTTTTAAGGAAAGTGGTCGAGAAAAAAGCTTCAGATACTGGCCACGCCTCGGTTCAAGACACAACACTGTAACCTATGGAAGATTTAAGATCACCACACGATTCCGGACTGACTCAGGCTGCTATGCAACTACGGGTTTGAAGATTAAACATCTTCTCACAGGACAGGAGAGAACAGTTTGGCATCTGCAGTATACTGACTGGCCAGAGCATGGCTGTCCGGAGGATTTAAAGGGATTTCTCTGTAAGTTGTATTGAATAGCTTTGTTTTGAGGACGGATTTTGAAATTTTATATTTATTGAATACCTGCTAAAATGACTGCTGTATGTAACTGAGCTTGTGATAAATATGCCAAGCATTCTGCTATGAAAGGTTTCTTCCCACTGGCAGGAGATGCCGAGTTATGTTTTTGCCAGGAATATACCTGCCAGTTTAAGTGATTGTTTATGTCTAAAGCCAAATATCTAATTTACTAAAAGTTCATATAGATTAAAACCTAATTGCGTGACAAACTACACGTTTGAGTGCGTTCCAGCAGCAGCAAGATAGCCACCAGGTGCCTTTTGTGGGGAATAGGGGAACAAGGCAGAGAAAAAAGTTAGATGATCTTTCTAGATCTGTATTGCTTTGGCTGGGATATGACTTGTGGTTTATACAGCGCATCATTTTGCGGGGGGATGTCATCTGTCCAATTACTACTTTTTTTGGTGATCATACAGTGTAGTAGCATGCCTTATGGGGCTTCATCTGCTAAATTTGTTCTTCTTATCCTGTTGAACTTGCCAGCATACTTGGAAGAGATACAGTCGGTGCGGCGCCACACAAACAGTACTGCGGATCCTAAGAACTCTAATCCTCCGGTGCTGGTCCATTGCAGTGCGGGTGTAGGACGAACAGGAGTGGTCATACTGTCAGAGATCATGATCGCTTGCCTGGAACACAACGAGGTGACCTCTCTTTCTTTCTCATGCTTTAAATTGTGCTGGGTAGCGGAAGAGTAAAATAGCCTGCCTAAGAAATATTTTATGGCTGTTCATCTGAGCTTTTCTGAGATGTGGCCTTTGGAAGAGCCCTTCCAACCAGGTTTGAAAGAGCCCTTGGCAATTCAGCTGAAGTTAATGATCTTCTAGAGTTGCCCACTTACGCACTGAGTACTGGAATTCTCATTCGGATTCTTGACTCCGTAAGATGTTGAGTCAGGGAGTGGAACAAGGCGTACCCATGGTTACTAAGCAGAGTTCAGGATTTCACCCTGACTTTAGCACTTTTCCTTGTGTCTTAGTTTTAATGGATAATTTTCAAGAACGTGCTTTGTATTCGGTCTCTGTGCTGGTTATTAAATGTTTTATTCTTAAGTGTAGTGTATTTTCAGTATCTGTCCCAGCAGAGGACAAAGCAGGAGTTTAATAGAATAAAACCTGGTCCTTTCAGCGTTTAGCCAGAAGTGAACAGTTGTAAAGCATTTATTAATGACGTGATTTGCTAGCTGAGACTCCACAAACGATAGTTTTGTTGTGCAAACCTGTCCTCACACTCTGACAGACTTCTGTAGCCATTTAGGTTTGTGAAGACCCATAGCCCATGAGATTGGCAAGTTTAACATCGTGCACACCTCACAGATGAGGCGGTTAGGCACAGTCAGCGGCGTAGTGCGGCCCATACTGCAGGCTCGGGCAATGAGTTAGCGGAGCAGCCGATTCTCCCCTTCGCTCGCTGGGACTGCTCTGAACCTCCTGCCGAGAAAGCGTAAGCCAGTCTCCCTGCTCACCAGTCACTTGGAGTGGTTTGTTCTCTTCCTCCAGATGCTGGACATCCCACGAGTGCTGGACATGCTGAGGCAGCAGAGGATGATGATGGTGCAGACTCTTTCGCAGTACACTTTCGTCTACGGAGTTCTCATTCAGTTTCTCAAAAGTTCTAGACTTATATAATCCCTGCCAGCTTCCTAAGGGACACTGCAAGAGGTGACAGAAATAAAATTACAATTGTCCAGGCAGACCTGCTCGCACTGGTGTTTTCTTCATCTGATGAATCCCACAGTTGCCTTTTTGGGCTGGGGTGTGACTGTTAAATGCCAGTGGTGTAACAGTCCCTGCAGAGCAGGATCTTCCCTGGACTCAATTCTTCCCCTGTTCAGCTGGAGTCCTATTAGGGAGTGGTTTCACTTGTCCTGGTCTGTAGTACTTGCAAATGTTCTTCTGAGTGGTCTTACTCTGGGCAAAATAAGTATCTTCTGGAATGGAAGGAAATACCTGGCGTCATTTTGCTAACATTGTGTTTTAAAACGTAATTGTTAATGGCAAAAACTAAAATAGGTGGATACACGTGGAGGGTGAAACCGGCTCCTTGGGAATGTCAAGGTCTTACACAGTATCACTCTGCTTTCAATTTTATATTTCAAACAATACACCTGTATTTTTTTTTAAATGAACTTTTGGTTTCCTCTGGTTTACTCAGCAAAATTAGCAACTCTCAGATATTTTCAGCTGTTGCTTGAACGACAGTTATTTTTATATTCAGCATTCTTAATTAGAAAAAACCCAAACAAACACCACAACCTAAAACTTTTTAAACAGCATAATATTTTCAGAGGGGAAGGCTGACAGTCTTTGAAGTAAGTTTTCCAAAACAATTCAGAAAGTACTAGGGGGGAAGCTCTTGGTAGGTGGTTGTAGTGCCGTGTAATAGAACTGACACCTGAAGGCTGATGTTCATTGTCTTAGATAACTTCCATTTGAGCAGAGATGTTTACCTGCAGCAAGCAGGGAAAAACTATTCTCATTATCTACAAGGTTATTGGAAACAAATGGATGAGAGAAAATACATATTCAGTATTATTCACATATTTAGAGGACAGTTTGATTTTTCCTGGCTGAAATCAAAGTGGATGCAAAGGTTTAAGCACTTCTTTTTTTGCTCTGTTATTTATGTAGTTAAACATATAATCTATAATCATGCATTGTTTCATATGGTAATAGACCATTACCAACCTGTTGTTTTAGGAAGAGCCTTGTAAGGTCGGTGAAGTGAGAGAACCAGTATGGGAGTCAGAAGGTGCACGGTGGCAAAGCGGAATTGATTGTGCGAAGCGTGCGGACTTACGGCAGCTACGGCTGCTGGTCTGCACAGTGCAAAGATGACCATTAGAAATGTTTATGTTCACAGTCAAGGAAGCCTTTGAAGCGCTGGAATTTTCTGTAGAATCCTCCAGATGATTTTGTCAGTACTAGAACAGATTTTGCTACTGCTGTGCAGCGTGGCCACGGAGAATGTCCACAGAAGCTGTTTGAGGAGACCTGCAGAATGTAAGAGCTCTCAGAGGTAACGGAGATGTGGGCGTTTTTGTAGCTGTGTAGATGGCTGAGGCGATGGCTGTGACGTGGACCTGAAGATGAGTCGTACCTTTGGTAGTTTCCATTTTGTCCCATGGGTCTCGTCTGATGACAGTATCCCTAAATAATCTTCTGCCTGTGGTTTTCAATTAGAGACAGTCTGGTTGTACCTGCCTTTTCAAGTGCTTTAAGATGCTGAGTTGAAATTACCTATCCAAAAGTGAGCTACTAGTTTGTAGATACCTGACTGAATTTCAAAAAAACCTATATGGTGGACCAGTCTGTGGGCATGTCTAAGTGTTCATTTCCCTTGTTGCCTGCTTAGCAAAATTAATTTGTCACTGGTGAAATTGTTACTTTCCTGAGCTGTAACAAGAGTTGGAAACTATTATGAGTAATTAAACCCCCTTCAAAACAATAATTGTCTCCCAAAACATGAAGGATAATAAATAGGATGCCTCAATTTCCTCTGTAAAAACCAACTTCCACAACGAAAAAGCAATGGCCCCAATGACACTGTGCTAATATGTCATTCTATACAAAATGTATTACTTCTTTAAAGCAGACTGTATTGATCTAGTGCGCTTGCTCTGCTTTCAGGCAGTCTCAGTTGCTCTTCTCGTAGTAAACATAAGGTTGAATATTTCAGATGGGAAAAAAAGAAGTGCTTTTTTGAACTATAAAATGCCTTGAAAGTATTAACTGCCAAATGTTAACTGGAAATCTAGAGGAAACCAGTTACTGAGGACTGATTCCATGTATATAAACTTTGCCAACAAACCAGTCTGTTTAGTTTTTAATGAAATGACACAGAACCACAACTTTAAACAACAGTTTTGAGCTGCTCAGCAGTTGCTGGGACAGCAGATCAGCTGTGAGACATTAAAAAGAGCAGTTAAACCAAGATATTTAGTCCAAAATTTATGGGATTANGGGCTAGTCCAGCCTCAAGAATTCTGTGATGTCTGTGAGGAAATGTGTGTCTTTTGGCTTTCTTTTCTGTGTTCCTGAAAGAAGTTGTGTTCACTTTTAGAGGTGGTTGCTCTCTAATCTGGTAATCACAGTCTTGATTTATGATTTTTTTTTTTTTTTTTTTGAAGCGTAACATTGCTACCTCCTCCACTTCAGCTTTCAGTTCTGTCCATCAGAAGTCCGTTTTCGCATTAACAGACCTTAATAGCCTTGATTTTATGGGAGTTTTCCTACTGAAGAAATCAGGATTACTTTTGTATGTAACCACAGGGCTCCAAGTGAGCACTGGGAATGAGCAGTTTCTCTTGTAAAGATACCAAATTAAAATACACTTCACAACCTCCTGTAACAAAATTAATTTAAAAATCATTGTTTAGATTTTTCAGTTAACTTTAAAAAGGAAATTCAGGTTTTAACACTTTGTTCTGAGCCTTGAAAAGGGATGCTTTTTCACATGTAGTTGCATTGAGTGCTTTGTGAAGTGTTGGATATTTTAAGAACATCCACTGTCCAAATCCAGTCCCAGTGTGGATCGGAGGTGGATTTATTTGTCTAAAGCTTAAAATTTCACTAGAAGCCTGTCCATTATGCCAAATGTGCTTCTGTTTTGTTTTGTTTTGTTTTTTTTAAGGGGATGAAAACAGATGATTATGCAATATTTGAGCGGACTTGTTTTAGTAAGAAAAGTTGTGTGAAGACATTCTTGCAGTAAAAGGCAAAGAAGATGCTGATCTCTAGGGATGTCCGAGATCTCAGGGATAAACAGAGGTGCTATATGCTGTCAAGAGACAGATTTGACTATCTTTTGTGGGCTAGGTGGAAAATGCTTTTTAGGATCAAATTCTATGGAGAGTCAGGAGAAAAAAACCGACAAACTGGAGGAGGGGCTTCTGCACATTTGGTTTCTTTCTTGGTTGCTGGGATGTGAGTTTTTTTCGGCCAGTGAATCTTTGTAGTCTTGGGCTAGAAGCTCTTCTCTAAGAAGCTAAGTCAAAGATGTCACCCATTTGGCAGGGACAGCTGGAGGCTGCAAATCGCACCTCTCACCGTTCTGAGGGAGTACACGGTACACAGGGGAATGTTGCGTAGCTTTTCTGCAGCCTGCACAGCAGTGCTCTCCTTTTTCTGCTGTCCTCCAGAAGAGCAGGAGGAGTTTGATGCCTTAGTATTGCTCTCATTGTGATACTTTTTGCAGAAGTGAACAGTAAAAACTAGCAGTGCAGGGTGCTCTGGTTTGTGTCTGGAAGCACAGTGAATTCAAAGCACACAAGCGAGACCGAGTTCCTGTAGTTTCTGTAGATGAAAAGCTGCTCTAGGTGATCACCAACATTTAGGAAAAGTAAAATAGAGTAATAACAAATAAAGGTAAATTAAATGTGTACCGAAATGGAAAAAATTCTTGGCATTTTGAGAAACGTCTTTTTGACTCCTCTTGTAATCTTGTGTATCTTTTTTTTTTGAAATAGGTGACATGTGGAGCAATTTGTTTTTTTTTTTTAAATAGCTTCTTAAAATAAGCGAGACTACCAAGACTACCTGAGGCAGCTGCTACATTTTTGTTGTTGGAACAGCTGTTGAAGTTGAGTGGCTCAGATTTCAGTGGCCTCTGGACCAAACTTGGGAACATCAGGGTAATTTATCGTACAAGCTAGCTCTGTAACGAGACCTCAGTTTTAGTACCAGTAGTGTTACTAAACCCCTGAATTTCAAAACAGTGAACTCAGTACTATATTTCAACAGTTAGTTCAAATTATTCATTTAAAAGAAACAACAGTTCAATTGCGAAGAACTCTGTGCTTTTGAATTTGGGGTTTGAGATTTATTTTTCAATGCTGTGGAGTCATGCAAAGCCATAGTCCAGTCGTGCGAGTTGCAAAATTCCTGCAGTTCTTCCTGATATTGTAGGAATTAAAATGGGCTTGTTGCCAATGAGAGCCTGAGCCCTCAAAGCATGAACACAACGTCTGCTTTAAATTTAAATACAGATGACTAGAATTAACCAAAAGAATGCAGCAGGCGTGTGCATACATGAGGGTGCAGCATTCAAAAGCAGCTGAGCTAGTTTGGAAGAAATCCTCTTGTGAAGGTACGAAATGTTGGAAGGTGAGAGTGAGGATTTGCGGAATGGCTGAAGGCATTTGGAGGAGGATTTGGAGTGTTTTATATCCACAGTAGAGCTACTAGAAAGATTTGATTCAGGCAGTATGTTTTTCATGACACGGTAGGGTAAGTGAATGTGTCGTCAGAGAGGTTCGATTTACTGGCTTTATAAATGCGCTTTTTGGAACTCCAAATATTTTTTTCAGAGACTGTTACTTCTACATATCTTCCTTTCCAAATGTATTTAATGCAATCTGCCAGCTGAGTTTCTGTTTCCTTATTAAAGGTCAGGTTTTTTCAAACCCTAGTCTCTGGTTTTACACATGCGGAATGCATACACTCAATTTTGCGATTACAATTTCTAGTGGATGCAGGTTAAATGATTTTCGAGTGGGAACGCTCTGTGAATGCAGCCAGGTGTTTATGGGAGGTGTGAATTGCGTCAGGTTAAGGCTGGGCTGAAAATCAGGCCATCGAAATGTGGAGTTTAACATGCGCTTAGAAGTTACGTTGCAGTGCAGAATTTGCATTGCAGTGAAGTTAAAATAGTATAATGTGCTGAGGTAAGGGAAGAAATCTTACACTTGTAGAAGGGTTGCAAACATATCTATCAAAAAAAAAATTCGTAGTAAGATCGTGTTGGGGACCAGCTAACTTGATGTACGCTACTTTGAGGTCTACAGGGGCCGAAGAAAAGGATTTGTTAACTTTGATGAGCATTTGAAAAAAACGAGTTGCTAAATGGCCTTTGGTTCTGTTCCTTGCTGTTTTCCAGATGACACTGTGGTCAGTGGTGAAGAGTAACTTCCTGTTTAATTAGGGAATGAAGATAGAAATCGAATGCAAAGAATCCAATGAATAGAGTTTCCAACAAGTTCAGCCTGTGGCAAGGTAGAGAGCAATTCTGTAGGTACCACAAGGTTATTTTGATGCAGATACGCAGCCGCCAAAACTACCAAATTCTTAATTTTATCAACACAGTTTCAGAAGGTGCCTAACTCTTACAAAGGGAATTTTAATGCTATTTTTCCGCTTGGAAATAGCTGGCTAAAATGAAGAGCCTTCTAAAATACTTTAAAGACTTTGCAAATGCCATTTCGTATTTTGGAGTGGTAGGAAACTTGACGGGGAAAAAAATGCGTTGAATCCTCCAGTCGGTCACCTTGCTAATCCTGGGTGATTCTGACAGACAAGGTGTATGTGCTGTTTGCAAAGATACCTTCTTAAACTGCTTTGAAATACCCAATGTATCTGTCCTCTTTTTGGCTGATCTGGCACTTGGAAGGACACTTTGGAGGCTTGACCTGGCTAATGAGTATGTGCACTCCTGTGCATTGCTGAAATCTCTTCCTTCATTTAAAGCAAATGGATGTTTGAAGTCCTTTCAGCAGTTTCATAGGATCGAGTTCTTAATGTCAGAGGAATGCAGGATCTGGCTCCATTTCTCTTGGAGCCGGTATGTGAGGTTTTAAATGGGAACTTTGTTTAAACAGTAGCAAATACGAAGTATTATTTTCTAGTACTAAGCTAGTGGTTAACAAGTCTATTTTTGCCGTCTCGCCACCAATACTGTAAAAATGTATAATCAAACCAGCTTTAATTCTTGTAAAACTGAGATTGGTTTGTAAAACAATGTACAAATTGTGTTTCATAGACAGAAAAGCTTGTATTACTGAATGTAATATATGTGAAATGAATATATTATAGTCTATTTTTGCCACGGAAATAAATATTTGAAGCAATGATGCGTTTTTATTGTTCCCTTATTAAAAGCAAAATCAGAGAACTTTGTTTTCCTGTGTAGTCCTAGGCTCAGACTTTACCTTGTGTGCAGAAGGTGCTGTCCCTCTTCTGAAGCACTGCGAGTGCTGTCCCGCGTCTCAGTACAAATAGAAAACTTGTGCTGAATGCCTCGTGTGCTGCCCACCGAACTGTATCTGACTATACTTTTGACTAAAATTTGTCTCCTAGCTATGCTCAATTTGATGGCATTCATCAACTTCAGGTAAGACATTTGCATCCCAGCTTTCTATGTACTTTTCTGATTGATTCCCAAATCCTGGGGAATGTCCTGTGTGACTGAAGTCCAGTGTGTGCAAAGCTCTCTTATTTGGCATGGATTCAAAATCAGAAAGGGGAAACGTGACTTCTTAGGGTCCTAAGCACGTGGTGAAACCACCCAGCAGTTCTGATCAGACAGTATTGATACTGGTTTGAGACCTGAGGCAAAGGTCTCTCCAGAAACTTACATCTCCTCTCAATCCCAATTGCTCTCAACTGTAGCTGTTATTTTCCAGCCACTGTAAAATCCCCATTGGAACATTCTGGTGGCCAGAGCTGGCTGACAGGGAAGCGGCTCACTTCTTGGATTTGGCACAGCAGCTTTCTTGGGCAAGAGTTCCAGGACTTGGTACGGAAGCAACTGAGGGGAGCTCCTGGGAGCGATTCCGAGCCTGGTGCCTCGACTGGAGGAACCCAAGCTGTCACTCAGCTGTTAGGGTTGTTTAAATCTGGAATGGCTCTCGACAGATGAAGGTCACATGAAACTCAGCAATGATAGGTACCTAACTGGAAGTTTTGTATGTGACACTTGCTCTGCTTAGGATCTGACCTTTTTTATTATCATTATTTATTTTTACACCCAGTCCTTTTCCCTAAGGGGTCAATGACGGCATCTAAATGTGTGTTCTCTCTCTACCGTATCTTTATGAGCGTGCCCTGGAGGGCTGGACTCCGCATGAAGACAGAAGCCGCCCGGTACCACAGAAGCGTTGCCAGTTTACGTGGCGCAGCCTGAGAAGCAGTTGTCGACGATCACCGTGTGCGAGTGTGCTGGGAACATGGCTTCCACAGGTACTGACAGAACAAGGTTGTTGCAGGAGAGTGGGAGTTGAGGGAGGACCGCGTAATAGCTCATCAGCTCGCAACTAAGCAAATGATTAATGTTTGTAAATATGGAAAGGGCCGGTGTCAGGAGGATGGAGCCAGACTTCTCGGTGGCACCCAATGACAGGACAAGGGGCAGTGGGTGCAAACTGGAGCAGAGGAGGTTCCATGTAAACACGAGGAAACGCTTTTTTGACAGTGAGGGTGACAGAGCCTGGCCCAGGCTGCCCAGAGAGGTTGTGGAGTCTCCTTCTCTGGAGACATTCAAAACCCCCCTGGATCTGTTCCTGCGTGACCTACTCTAGGTGATCCTGCCCTGGCAGGGGGCTTGGACTCGATGATCTTCCGAGATCCCTTCCAGCCCCTAATATTCTGTGATTCTGTGATTTTTGTATCGCTGTCTATCCCGTTGGCTCAGTCTGGCCGGCTCTTGGGCAAGTGGAACCTTCTGCCGTCAGCTCTTGCATTTGAGTGTTGGCAGTTCTGTGGCTCCAGTGGAACAGAATACTCAGGGAACTTCTGATACTTAAAAGCCAGTTCTGTTGTTACTGCAGTTGCTTTAAACTAGTGTTATGAATTGAAAGAAAAAGAAAGCATAAGTAGAGTAGGGGTGCACCTGGGACTATTTTATGACAAAATTTATCTTTGAGGTCCATACGGTAGGGGACGCGTTGTAGCATTTGACTTCGTGGCATTCTTTGGGAGTTTTTCTTAAGCAAGGATTTCTGGGCAGATGGGTGCTCGTGGGCTCTCTGCTTGCAAAACGCCACAGTGTAGATGTGGGAGGTAGAAGGGGTAAAGCTTAGAAAAATTCTGTCCTATATCTCATCAGTCACATCTCCCAAACTGATCTGCGTGACACCGAGGTTTAAATCAAACATCTGCTGTCCCAAACGTCCCAGACCGGTGCTACTTGCTGCTCTGCTTATTCTAGGGATTTAAAATATCGGCTGTAATAAAGAAAACAATCAGAAAAGACTTGGAGGGCTTGTAGATGAGGTTCAGATTATTCTCGTCATTATTAGCCATTTCTAAAGTGACATCATGTCCCTTATGTAAATTTAGAAGGACATCAAATCCTTCAACGAACAGGCCCCGAATTGTCCTACTCAGAGGCGAATGAAGAATGTTCACTGATGCTAAGTAGCTGGGAAGAAAGCCCCTGGCAAGCCTGGCTAATACTGATAACGGGTGGTGTCTCTCGCCTGCCTGCCTGCTCTGCTAGTCACAGATGGAAGCTGAAAACGTCTTTCCATGGACAGGATCTTTAGCAAAAGAAATTACCAAACTGAAACCAATTTTCTAATGTGGAAGGTATTGTTTTAGCAGATTTATCAGTGAATTTTCTGTGCTACAGCAGCATAGAAATAAATTTGTTCTGGAATGACTGTCTCAAAGCCTCCAGAAATAGTGGGTGCTCACTCTGTATTTCAAAAAATGTGGGTTGTCTCCTGAAGACCAGGAGCTGTAGGTCTCTGTCACTTTAAATTCCATTGGTTGCCAGATGTTCACTTCTCTCCCTGAATTAGGAGAAGCAATTTAATTTGCAACCATAAATCTTAGGGAATTGTACTCCCTCAGTTTTCTTGTCGAAGCCATCCTTTCACTGACACACTGAAAATACAAGGTTAATTTTATTTCCTGATTCTTGCGGTCCTGAAAGCTATCTCGCCCTGAAAATCACTAAATCTGATTAGATTTTCTTGAGGGGGTGACTGCTATCTTGAAAAAGAGAAGTACATAGACAAGGATCAAGTTTATCAAAACTTGGGGTTTGATTCAGGAGAAAATCGCATTTAATGCAGCAGCTCAGCCAGTTGGAGTCAGCTGGCCTGCTGAGCCCACTTCTTATGGTGAAATAAGCCCCTGGGACACTGGGCCAAGGACTTGTTCCTTCCAGAGTGCTGGCAGGTGATCCTTTCTTCCTCTGTCCTGCTGGATGGTTCTTTCTTTCAGCCTTACCTGAAAATGCTGCCTACCACCTTCTGTAGATGCAGTGTGACCCTTGCTCGAGTGTGGGGGCTCTTGTCCGAATGAGGACATCTGTTTTCACCTTCACAAGGAGAGGGGAAACACTGTGTCCAGGATCAAAAGGGAATTAGGAATGAAGAAGAAAGTGCTATTGTTCACAAAAAATAGAAACAAACATAGATGGGTGATGAATGATTGGTCGTCTTCCCAAGTTCCTGTTAGTTAAAGGGCAGAAGGAGCTGTTCGAGAGCTGCCTCTGTCAGAACCCATTGGAGAGCTACAGCGAGGGCCTTTGAAAGACCCGTGTGTGAGCTGAAAGCCCCTCTGAAAGGTTTAAGGTTCAAGGTGGCAGTGGGGGACTCCTCATGCAAGTTTGTGTCTGAAAAAAGGGAAAATGAGATGAGAGCTTGAGGAGCTCTTCTGTCTTTCTCTTACAAGCCACTGTTAGCTGAGATGGTTGTGCCCAGCCTTTGGGAAGCCTCAGAGCCAGCTCCCTGCTTCGAGAGGCTACACCTGCATGGAGTTCTCAGGCTGACAGGATAGCTGATGGCCTGTGACACATTGCTTCACTTCTTAGTTGCCATGTGACTGTGCTTATTAGTGAAAGAAGCAGATACCTGGGAAGAGCTGGGGGTCACCTCTTAGTTCTATTACTCATCTTCTGGAATCGGGCCATGAGATGTAAGGGGGTGTGCTGCAGGCTGAGAGGGGAGGGCATTCCTTACAGGGAGTTCTCCTGGCTTGCTGAATTCTTGGGATAACTGCAGAGAGCTCTGCGCCTCGTGCTACAGATCACTCTGCCCGTCCTCTGTAAGAATGGGCCAGCATAGCTCTGTGGCCTGCCAGGCTGAGGCTGCGTTCGAGTTCCTCGCTCAAGTTTCACGTACCTCCCTACTCCACTTAGGTAGCCTTTGCTTGCCCTTCTGAAGGTCTAATTTCATTCCCCTGGGGCGGGATGGGGAAGGATTGCAGAGCAGACTGTGCGCTCCACGGGAGCGGCGAGGGCTCAGCAAGAGCCCGAGCTTCCGCCCGGTGGGGCTGGGTGTTCGGTGCCTCCCACACTCCCCCAGCCCCAAACGTGGTGCTGGCTTGAGAGCCTAGCCCCACAGTTTAAAAGATGAATGCAAGTAGAACTTCTGTATGTTGTGAAGGGGGTGGCAGGAACACCTCCTGCCGTTTGCTGTCCCACTGGAATTAGCTTAGTGGATGAGCTAAACGGATCGGTCCCTTTAGGAGGCCTGAAGAGAGAGCCTGGCTGCTCTGGAGGTTTTCTGCAGAGAACAGAAAGTCTGGTGCACTGCCGGCTCGGCATTCTTCATTTTGGTTCCCTTCACTTGCATTAACTCTTTGTTGCTACTTGTGGACTGCCCAACACCCTGGAGTCCTCCTGGGTTTTTCTTTGAAGTGGTCGAGATGGAGACGAGCTGCGAGTGCTCTGCAGCTCGACGGATAATTTGTCACGCCGGTGGTAACTGCTGATTGTTCTTTCCCTTCCCAGCAGGGCTTTATCCCTGTGACATGCTCAGCTTCCGCTGGTGCACCACCCACTGCAGGCTTTGAAACTGGATCCCTTGACTGGTTGTGACCCTGCTGGGGCAGCGGCTGGGACAGCAGATTCATTTACCGCTCACCTGTTTGCGTCTCGCTGGTGTTGCTGCTTGGAATAGAAGGTGAAGATGGTCGTTTCTGAATGAAGCAGATTTCACTATTGATAAGGGAAACGGGAAGATTGGACTGCTTGGGAGTATCTGGTTTGGGTGTTCCGGAGAGTGAGAAATGGTTTATATCAAAACTAGTTTGCTGTTCTGTTTCTTGTAAGCTGTGCCCACAGCAGGGGTTAGCTCCTGAGAACAGCAGGTGAAGTGCCTGGGGGGTGCCGGAGAGAAAAGTCTGGTAGCTCAAGAGTCATCGTGCAGCTGTGGAGCCCCTGCCGCGGGTGTTCGAACACTAACGTGGGGTGCTAGAGTTTCCCGTAGCTCCCTGAAGGGCACCCTTAGTTAGATTTTGTGTTGGTTTTTTTTTGTTCTTTTTTCCCTTTTCATTAGTTTATATGGCCCAGATGCTAAAATGCGAGTGCTACAATACAGAGGCAGAAAAATTGAGGGAGCTTTAAAATATATTTGAAGACCAGTGTTAAGCAGTCTTTGTAATGACCAAGTGGCATCTAAATTTCTCTTCTGCGTCCATATTCGACTTGATAGCCAGTGCCTCCGTTTAAGGCTCAGGGGAAACACCACAGAGCGGGATTCCCATCGGCCCTCTCTCCCCCTCCCCCTTCCCTCCCAAGGGAGGAGACAAAAGGGAATGAGGAAGGCAGTGCCTCACACCAAACTGGAAGTTGAGACTATGAACAAAATTTAGTAAGTAACAGAGATAAACAGGGACAGGGAATATGAAGGGCAGAGGGATACACAAGCGGATACCAAACCAGCTCTGGGATGGGGGTGGAGCACGTGGAGCCAGGCCCGGCTGCCCAGAGGTACGGTCCCAGCAGCAGCAGAGCCCAAGGGAGAAAGAAAAGAGAGCAAAACCCGACCTTCCTGTCCTTTTCTAGAGTGTGGCAGGGAAGGGGAGGGAACACCAGCTGCCCGCTGACCCCTCAGGGGCCTACAGTTACCACATGTTCATCCCCCCTCAATTTCTTAACTCTTAAACCACAACAGTAGAGCACACCATTTTTTAAAAAGCTGGAAGGCATAACAATTTACCTTTCCCTTTGTTTTGTTTTTTTTTTTCCTAGATTCCCTTTAACATTCAATTTTCCTTGCTATTTCTCCTTCCCCCAGGCGGGGCCTGCTGCCTCCCACTGGTGCTCGGGCACAGCAGAAGTGGCAGTGCGCTGAAAGGGGTTCCTGGGACTTGTTGGTTAGAAGCTGTAGGTTGAAAGCCTATGCTAGGTGCTACACGGGAAACTCCTGGTCCTCACTTTTATTTATGGTGATGTTCCAGTGCTGGGGAAAAAAAGTAACCCTTTCTCCCCCACTGTGTGATGGAGCCATTTGTACTTGCAGTTCAACCGATGTTTCATACTTCATCGTTCTGTGGTACTATTGCATAGCTATACAGGATGTGAAAATGTACAGAAATGCAGACAAACAGGACCCTGGAGTTACTCTCCGGCTAAGCCTAAAGGAAGAATGTGTAGGTATCTTAGATACAGGGGTGATTTGGGATGAAACGATAACTTGAATTTTCCTTGCAGGTTTTTGTTTCCTGGTCAACCCGAGGACAGCCAACACCTTTTTTCACACCCCTCCCGATCACATTAGTCTTTACTTCAAATGACCTAAACCCCTACTTTGCTTTGTAAATAAACAGAATCCTACCTTTGACACAAGAGCAGTGCTGACAAAACCGTCAGCTTTAAAGATGAGAGCGTGGCATTACAAAGGAACAGCAGAGGGCTTTTGGCCAGCCCAAGTCAGTGCTGACATTTGGCACGTGCTGATCCCCCAGCTCAGTCTGGGCAGAAGTCAGGCTCTCCCTTGCAGATCACAGCTGCCAACTGCTCCTGACTTTGTTCCTGCTGAAGCGTTCAGAGGTATGTAACCGTGTGGTGAGTACCGTGGGTTGCTATTGCTTGTGCCAAGGCCTGAGCAGACAGCACCAAGGAAAAGCTGGTGAGACAAAAAAAACCTGACAGACGAAAAAAAAAAAAGCTCTCGGAAAATAAAACAACCTAAAGCTTACACTGTTGATTAATCTTATCGGTGATGTGGGTCAGGCTTGCCTATCAAGCTGTTTAAATTTTTGTTTGAAGCACCACCTTAAAATAAATGTGAATAAAAGAGAGAAAGGACATGAGAGTGGCATTATTTGCACCTTTCCATGAGGTGATACCACGACCACTTTCACTGCTGTGCTGGTTAAGTTTTTTTTTATTTGTGAAATTTAAATGTGAATTTCTTAATAACTTGTAATGAGCCTAATGCCAACCACAAACCAAAATTCGCCGAGTGGTCTTTTTTACGACGTGCGAGTGACAGGGTAGGGAAAAACCACACCTACATCGATGAGTGACTGAGAACTCAGACTGGAGGAGCAAAGAGGCTTTACACTTGGACACAAGTAACCACACACTCTTCAGTTTTCTAACTAGTCCCTCTGTGTCAAAGATGTTCCTAGGGTGGAAACAACAGTTCCCAGGGTGCATGCTGCCCTTCAGCTCTGGGCCGTAAAGAACAGGGAGGGAGTTTTCCCGAGGACGGGAGAAAGGCTCTGATCACTTGTGATGGAGGACAAACCATCCCTCCCCTGCACGGAGTCAGTCCTGTGGGTGTGCCTGTTCAACCAGACAAGCTCTGATGGAGGGATTCAAAATCCTCACGTTCTCTTTCCTCCTTTTCAGTGAGCCAGAGCACTCAAGCTCCAGGCCAGAGTTGCCAGGCAGCCAGCTGAGTGCAGCAGATGAAAGGCGAGCGCCCATCTGCACAGCTGCACCTACAGGGCTAAAATAAACCCTCCTCTGCTGCCGCTGTCAACAAGTGTACTCATTTATTATTGTGGCTGCGGCACCCAGGAAAGTGCCTTTTGCTTTTTTTGGTAATGACGCTGTGCACAGCAGCGCCAATGACTCTGCCAGAGATGTTCCTTTTGTTTCACTGGACTTCTCTAAAGTTTGTTTAGGTTTGGTTTTTTTTCCCCTCCCAAAACATTTATGCATCACAAGTAAGTGAAGCCGTGCCCTGTGTATTGGAGCTACTGCCAGCCGCAGTCAGTCACCCAGTCAATAGTCTCTAAAGGCTGGGGAGCCACGGGGAGGCAGGTGGCAGTGCTTGTACTTATGCACCGGAACCACTTGGGCTCATCCTTGGAGGAAGCAGATTAAAACCAAGCCCAAGGCATTTGGGGGACAGGCTTTATCCAGTTCCTAAGGCTTTCTATAATTCCTCACCTATAGCAAGGCAATAGACCTTGCTGGCATTTCCTCAGAACCTGTTGAGCTGATTCTGTAGGAATGTGAATGCCAGGTAAGAGCCGTACTCTGGTTAGACAAAGCAATTTGGGTTGGTTTTGTGCAATGCACGCACTAACTTCAATTTAATCACAAGGCAGACCACCTTTTCTCCAGTTGCTGATCTGTCTTCTACTAGACAGTCCTAGTCATCACTCAGAAACCAACTCAATCTTTTTTTCAAAACCAGAGGTGGATGCAGAACGCTCTGCTGAAGTTGTCAGCGCGAGAAACTGAACCGTGTAGTTCAGTGTTGTGCAGTTTGAAACTTGTTGCAGTCTTCTCTTTCCAGAAATACCCCTTGAACCATGGACAACTAGGATCAAACAGCTCAAGAGCTGCTCCGTGCAGTAGCTGGAGATAAATGTCCTTTCACAGCTGCTGGTACAAAGAGTAAGACAACTGCGTTCATGGTTGAGGGCTGGAGGAATCATCTACCAGCACCAAAAGACATTCTTACGCTCAGAAAGTTGTCTGTCCACATTCATTCCTTACTTCACCCCAGCTAATTAAAGGAAGAGGGACGTTCTTAGATTCTGCAGTAACTGTCAATGTCAAAAAAAAGAACTTCATGCCTCAGTGGGATTTCACGTCAAACAATGCCCTCTCCCAGGATGGTCAAAGAGTTCCACCTCTGCTCTGCAGGTACGTAGGAAACCACGTTTTGATGTTGGTAAGTTGAATTGCTGCAGCCTACAGAACTTTGGATCTTTACAGCAGGATCGCAACTGCGCTAGCAATAAATTGATTCATAATAAATTAAAAAATTACTTCTTTCATAACTTACTATTACAGCTTTCTAAAAATATAATATTTAATATTAAACATTTAAGAATAAAAAGTTAGTTCCGAGTTACACAATTATAGGCAAAATATAATTTTTTTTTATCACTGACACTATACCCTTTAGAGTCTACATTAATACAGAGCTTAATTAATGCTCAATTAGCAACAACCTGCTAGAGAGACTGTAAACAGAAATAAACTGAAAAGAAATCAAATCATTTACTACTGTTTAACAAATGGCAGTTCTCCCTGGACTGAGCTCTGTCCCTGTTTAACAGCTAAGTTCTGCCTACTCTTGTGAACAGTCAGATGAGATACGAAGGACCTCTGCAAAGCTTTCCTCTAGATCATCAAGCTCTTTGTTGGCTTCCAAATCATTGTCACAAGTAATCAAGTTTACAGTTGCCTCACATGAGGGTGAATTATCGGAGCCTTCTTCAGATTTCACAGAAACATCAGACTCTGTTCCAGCATCCAGCATTTTAGCAACATCTTCTGAAAGATCCTTGCTCTCTGTCTCTTCTGAACTTTCCCTGCATACTCCTGATGCCCAGTTGTCTGGTTCCTTTAGTAAGTCCATGGTCCCAAAGAATTCTTCACTTCTTGCAGCTTTTCTCTGACCTTTGCTGGTAAACTTGAGCTCTTCCATCGTGTCAAACTCTTGCAGACCCAGTGAGTCACAGCCTGCACAGGCTGCGTGGCCTGGCTCGGCGCTGCTGCCGGGGCTGCAGCCGAGATCTGCTTTCAGGACAGCCAAGAAGTGGCGCATTTTGCTCTACAAGGCAAAAGCAGAAAAGGTGATGCTTTTCCAGTCCCCGTCCCCTCCATCTGCCCAGAACTCAGGGCTCCATGCTGACCCGAGGAAAGGGAGGCTGCCTGCAATCAAGTGACTAAATTATACACCAAGTGTCACCAAACATTTTTTGTGACTCCTGGTGTACCGTGATTCATAAATCTGCAAATCTCCTTTATGGCGAGAGATGCTCCTCACTAACCATTCTGGTTACCTGCACCTGCAAAGATACCACTGCATTTCCACAGTCCTTTGGAAACACTGCTGAAGTCATATGCAGGGAGGGAGAATATCAAAGCGGGGGGAAGCACCTACCTCATCCAAACGGGTCTTATTTTCTTGGATGTGATACTCAAACAGTTGTTCCAGAACTCTACAATGAACAATTAAATGATGTCACAGGAAGAAAGCCAACTTTTAACAGATCTACAGAACTCGTTTTTACTACTGTGAAAAAGAACCAGAGAGAGGCTGCTCCTGGAATTTCTCAAAGGTTAATTTTTTGATTTAGCGTGCTTAACATTCTCATTGATAGCTCTGACATGGGGGGAGTGGGGGGTGGGGGGGGAGGCGCACGCAACAGAAAAACAGCTGGGAAAGTTACCAAGCCGTGGAAGATCAGAATACTAAGCTGATAGCAGATTGCCTTGAAATCAAAGTTACAAATAATGGGTTAAAATTCTGTATCAGAAATACTGCAGGGGTTCTTTTTGCTATAAACTGAGAGTTGTTTATCAGAAAGAACAGGTATGGAGAAGAATTGGGCAGTACTACTCAAATACATGAACTGTATCATAACTTAGTGTTTAATTATTAGAAAAAAATCTGATTTAGCAACCGGTGAACCCTTATCTGAAATAGTACGCAATGCTGAAGACTGAATTAATACTGGAACAGAAACAAGGACAGAAGGGAGATGGAGGGTCTGTTGTGAGGAAGATTAGTAACTTGGTTAGTTTAGCAAAAGAGATGTTGCAGAGTAAAATGATTTCTTCGTAGCATTATTCCATCTAGGGTTCCGGGTCAGTCCTAACAGAGACCGCATCTCATGGTATATAGCAGCAGATCAAAGCAGATGGCCCACAGGTCTTTCCCAGTTCCCCTTTCTTGCATAAAACAAAAAAGGAAACGCAACAAAAGCAGAGGCCAGCTGTGTATCTCCATTTTTAAACACGAGGAACTGATTACTACACACACGCTTCCCTTTCTTCCAGAGGCCCTGTGTTTCTGACAGCATTACAAATTCGAAAACAACTCTAACCTACCTGTTAGAAAACAGCCCAAGGCTAAGAATTTCATTTGTTATATCTTCAATGAATGCTAAATATAAAAGCTCTTCTTCTCTGCAGGGAGAATAGAATGTTTTAAAATAGATACACATATTATATAATGCAGTAGGTCCACCCACTTTTATGGGGATCGCCACTAAAAACATTGGCCGGTTTTTGGCACCAGCTGCTATTTTTAAGAAGAAGTCATTCTATCAGGACAAATTAAGCTTTTAATCCATTCTGAGTAATAATAGTAATAATAAACATTGTGTAACATATCAGATGGTTAGAAAGGTCTCTGTGGTGCTTTGTGTTTACACTAGCTTGCTGTTGTGGTATAAAGCAGCAGAACTGATTTATACCGAGTAAGGAGATGGGCAAAGCTCGGAAAGCATTCAGAACCTGCTCTGCACTCACAAAGAAAGGGGTGTTAAACTGGGAAAAAAGTGTAAAATTGCAGTTCTAAGTAAAGGCTTCCAAAGGAGCCTCTAGAGAATCTGACTGCAGCTGAAAACTCCTCACTGGAAGCTCAGAAAAACAGAAGTGCGTGCTTATTTGACAGCCTCCGTTCCTTTCAAACAACAACTCTTCGATGTATAAAGTCCTCGTTAGGGTGAGACTTTCACTTTTTTGATCAATTTCTCTATTTTAATACCTCTTAAAGCCTTGTTGATGTCAATTGCTCTAAATTGGGAGACTCTCCAAATGTTTGGAAAACAGCAAGAAAGAAAACCACAAAAAAAAGAAAGTATTTCAGTGCTATTTCTCTTTCATAGCACCTTTCTAAACATCCCAGAGTATCCAGTCAAGCTCTCCTGGATCATGCTCCGGTCTTAATAAACTGAAAACAAAATAAATGGGATACATCTTGCATGGCTTCCATGGTGTAAAATTTCTCAGCCAGCCTGAAGACTGTAATTTCAGTTCCCTCTGTAGTCAAGAAAAATACCTATAGCTGATCTTTGGTATGTGTATTACATCCTTAAAGTTAAGCGAGAACAAGCCTGTCCTAAAGCACAAAGAATTAAATGAGTTTCCCAAAGCCCCACAATAAAGCACTGGCAGCGTTTCTGAATGGAACTCAAACATCTTCTCATTCTCATCAAAATTCAGAGGAGAAGTGTGCTAAGAATGCCCTTCAACTTGACCCTTTATTTTGCCAACATTTGTTTCAGAGATTATAGACCTAAAAGAGAAGTCTGTCTTTCTTCTGGAGTTACGATGAATTTTTGTCATTTTTAGATGCACATGGAAATTATTCTTATAGAAAAATTCATAATTACTTCAATTCTGCTGTAAATTGTGAACAACAGTTTATTCTGAGTCCACAGGTACTTGTTGAAGTTCATCAGTTTTGAGGAAGAGTTTCTAGCTTCATGTTGTAAACTTGTAGAAAAATGGTTTAAGTCTACTTACTCAGCCTCCACTGTTCTCCTTGCTGAAGACTGCTGAGAATACGATGAGGTCTCTCTAATCAGAAAATAAGAGGGTAAAAAAGAAGGAAAAAAAAAAAAAAAAGGCACAACATTCTAAACTCCTTTATACTACCTTGCATCTCACTTTCTTATGGAGCCATGCTGTGCCATTATCCCACTTCTTCTTGGAGAACAAAACCCACCAGAACACCCCCAAGCCCTGCTCCAGTAGGAAAATCCACTGCTTACACTGAAGCCTGAAGTTCAGGAGGACTAGATGCAGTGCTCTAATACTTGTTCCTGAAAGGAAACACCACTCGGAATACCAATCCAGGATTTAGTTGTAGTACTGTTTAAGAAATCTGTAAGCTCAGATGTATACTCAGAGGTACAGAACCAACTGCTGTAGTCACCTATCCTCACCCTCCCTCCTGATAAAAATCCTCATACATTGCACAGCTCTTTATCCTAATCGGCTTCCCAGTGGAACTTTATCAGAGGAAAATAAGGAATTTTGAAGTTGGCCACTGATGTGAAAAACCCAACCAACCAAAAGTCCTGTGGCAAGAGACTTATAAAGAGGCAGGGCAGTGAAGGCTTATGGCCTAAGAAGCAGCTGTATAGAAAGTAAAAAGGAATGCTTCCAATATTCCTTCCTGCTGTAAATCAGGCACCTTAGGAAAGAGTATGGAAGAGCAGCTGTTCCTCTCTCAGGCTCATCCCCAGCGTATCTGCCGTCTTCACCCTACAACACAGAGATACACTCTTTATTACCGGTGCAAACACACAACTAATTGTACTATATAAATGAACTGTGATTAAGCAACCCTACAAATTCTATGTCTTTTCTAAGAAACTTCGGGTAAACTGAGAGAGTGTACCCAAAGCAGAGGGTCGTCAGCTTTGACAACCAAAATTTTAGTCAGGGGCAACAGGAGATGTGGAACAGTTCTCCCCTAATGAGTACGTCAAAGATGAATTCTCTAAAAGCCAGCGGGGGCTGATGTCACTGACAGGAGTAGAATCTGGTCTGCAGAACCAGGACCCAGCACTGGAAATCACAGCTCCTGGGCTGCTTGCACAAAACTGAATGGAAAGGCAAAGTTGTTGTTGACGACCTGTTTTTTAAATGCTAATACTCTGAAAGGGCCACTGTAAAGCTCCATGACTTACTGCTGTCGCTTTTACAACAGCCAAAGAAGAATTCACAGATGAGTTTTGAAACCAGAAGTTCTTTGTGGAACTGGAGTGAAAGCTTCTGAATCCTCACTGAACTGTTTCTTAATGAAGTCAGCTGCAGCTCAATTCAGGTGGTCTCTTCTATTTCCAGTAAAGCTATAAAGACCACGTTCTCTCTCACCCCACTCCTCCAGTAAAAAAAAAGCTCATTATTTGCCTTCTTAAGCTAGAGACATGAAGAGTCTGGTCCTGTAGCCTTTATTCAGGAAGCAAGTCCACAGTTATTCAAGTACTTATGTTTCACGGGGATCTCTGTTTAAGGACTGGTCCGGACGGTGGCAACAACATAAAGCACAACGAAAGAACCCAACTGCTCAGCAAACTCTTCCATCCACGTACTAGTACAAATCAAGACAAAATAACTTCGGAGCTGAACTCTTAAGAAATATTTCACGTCTTCCGCCTCCTTCCCTCTGCCTCCCAAAAATGCTGTATTCTGTTTAATCTTCAAAAGTTAATACTCTTAAACCACCACACGCTAANAATATCTTAAGATCTCTTCACATGCCTCTGGGTTTTTTTTCATATTGTTTCAACTCATTCTTCTGAAACTCTCTTTCCTCTACAGAACTAATTCATGTCATGACAATAAAGGAAATGGAACTTTACTCTGCTGTGGCAGAGATGAAGTATATCCTCCCAAAGGATGGTGAAGGGTGTGGTAAGAGTACCCAGATAACTAAGACACGTACCTTCAACGTAATCTTCTGCTCTTCAGTCGTAACTTTTCTCTCAGATGTTTCATCTGCAGCTGGAAAGCTAGAAAATGTAGAGGAGTGTTAGATTTCCAAGAAGGCTGCTTTCAGCAGGAGAATACCAGTCCCCCTGTGGAAATTTTCCATCAGTCTGAATGGGACGTGGTACTAACATGTGTTGGGCAGTTTAGAAAATTTCTGCTGGACTTCCATTCACCTAATAAAACAAATTATAGTTCAGTTTGAAGGACGACTGCAGTCACGCGTAGGTGATCCAAATTCATTATTTGTCTGCATATTCACAGGGGATAGCTAAATTATCCAAGAAGAATTGCTTGGAACTGAGAACGGAGATGTTCCTGAGGGACACTAAAAAAGGGCTTCAGGAAAATACACGACTCAGCCAGAGAATCAAGAGTTGCAGTATGGAGCCAAAACTATCATTATTCCAGCCTTACAAAATCCCTACTTTGTTCTAGGAGAAAACCAGAGTTCGACATGCAGGCACTGAGCACACAAAATACAAGATTCCTCTTTATGAGGTCCTATCAGGAAACCCAAAACTAAATCGAAACTTCAATTTGCTAAGGAGTTCAATGCAAGAGAAGTATATTAATTAAGTATATTAATTTTGTATAAAATATTTCATATAGGCTATACCTGAAGGCATTTAAATTAAAAAGACAATGAAGAGTTGCATTCAAGGGTTAAGAAAAAAAAAGGGGATCTTTGACTAGAGGGGCAACAGTGGGAAACTACCTGCATGCTTAGAGTGGTTAATTCTTTAGAAGACAGAAAGCAGAACTAGACGCCAGAGAGAGCAAAGAAAAGAGAAAGGCAACGACCATCCCTAGCAGATGTGAGATCCCACACTTTGGATTTAGCGGCACTTTGTATCCAATTTGCACAGATGAAACCAGTTGCTCCAGAGCGAAGACANAAGAACCCAACTGCTCAGCAAACTCTTCCATCCACGTACTAGTACAAATCAAGACAAAATAACTTCGGAGCTGAACTCTTAAGAAATATTTCACGTCTTCCGCCTCCTTCCCTCTGCCTCCCAAAAATGCTGTATTCTGTTTAATCTTCAAAAGTTAATACTCTTAAACCACCACACGCTAAGGCAATTTCTGAAAGACTAAATAACCCAAAGAACTCAGTTCAAACAATAATTCAAATCAAAATGATGGATACAAACATTCCTGTGACTGCAAGAAAAAAATACTAGGAGCTGGTAGAATTTGAAATGGTTTGAGTTTTTTCATTACAGGCTTCTAGATACATTGAGCGAGACAGAAAGGAAATAGGAGCAAGGAAACTTCATCACCCGCTGGTTTGGGTGCTTCCTCAGACCTCAGAGGAAGGGACTCCTTGATGCAATTCTTCTGTTGGTGACTTTTTAGAGTATGTTATCCAATGTAAAAATGAAGAAAAAAACTCTTGANGAAAATGTAGAGGAGTGTTAGATTTCCAAGAAGGCTGCTTTCAGCAGGAGAATACCAGTCCCCCTGTGGAAATTTTCCATCAGTCTGAATGGGACGTGGTACTAACATGTGTTGGGCAGTTTAGAAAATTTCTGCTGGACTTCCATTCACCTAATAAAACAAATTATAGTTCAGTTTGAAGGACGACTGCAGTCACGCGTAGGTGATCCAAATTCATTATTTGTCTGCATATTCACAGGGGATAGCTAAATTATCCAAGAAGAATTGCTTGGAACTGAGAACGGAGATGTTCCTGAGGGACACTAAAAAAGGGCTTCAGGAAAATACACGACTCAGCCAGAGAATCAAGAGTTGCAGTATGGAGCCAAAACTATCATTATTCCAGCCTTACAAAATCCCTACTTTGTTCTAGGAGAAAACCAGAGTTCGACATGCAGGCACTGAGCACACAAAATACAAGATTCCTCTTTATGAGGTCCTATCAGGAAACCCAAAACTAAATCGAAACTTCAATTTGCTAAGGAGTTCAATGCAAGAGAAGTATATTAATTAAGTATATTAATTTTGTATAAAATATTTCATATAGGCTATACCTGAAGGCATTTAAATTAAAAAGACAATGAAGAGTTGCATTCAAGGGTTAAGAAAAAAAAAGGGGATCTTTGACTAGAGGGGCAACAGTGGGAAACTACCTGCATGCTTAGAGTGGTTAATTCTTTAGAAGACAGAAAGCAGAACTAGACGCCAGAGAGAGCAAAGAAAAGAGAAAGGCAACGACCATCCCTAGCAGATGTGAGATCCCACACTTTGGATTTAGCGGCACTTTGTATCCAATTTGCACAGATGAAACCAGTTGCTCCAGAGCGAAGACAACAAAATATGCCAGTGAAAAAAAGAAAAAAAAAGAACAAAATTAAAAAAACAAAAATTAAAATCACGTTCTGTTCTAGCTTTTGCTAAGGCAGAATGAGAATAATTTCAAAGTCATTATCCTGGTTTTATACAAACGTAAATAACAGCAAAACATGTTGTTTTTATGAAGATACTGTTACGGTAACATCTAAATTTCACCGTTTCAAAAGAAAGTTTTCATCTCTGTACCTGACCAAATCAGTCTGAGTTTGAGCTTCCACGTGCTGCCTGCAGGGATTCTTCCTTTTCCTTCGAGCAGGAGTGTAATACCTGTACTCTGACAGGAGAGGTTTAGCACCTGATATTAGAGTGCGGGGAGTAAAAGGTTTATGGCTCTTAGTAAAGAATTCAGAGTGCCTGTCTAGAAGATCCCCACTGCATACTTTGGAGTTGCTTCCTTGACATCTCTGGGAATGACTGACGCTCACAAAACTCTCAGTGGAGCAACTGCACGAAAGGCCAGAGCGTTTTCTTGGTGTGCTCGAAGTACTGACGCTTGAGTTGGAGTTAGATAGGTGAGGTGCATTCCGAGTAGCTTTTCTGGCACGTTTTAGGGGACCGGAGCACGCTAAGCCATGCTTGCCGTAAGGAGGCAGCGCTCTCGATAGGTACTGTGCCTGTGGAGCAGGGGAGAAGAGACCATCTTTGTCTTCCGCTTCCGAGAAACTCTAGAAAACATTAAAACAAGAGTTGATTGCTTTGCAAGTTCCCGGCTTTGCTCAAGTTGGTACTCCCAGCTATTCCTGTTACCAACCTGAAGGTATTTTCTGGGTAAAAACTTCCCATGTTTGTAAATCAAATTGCTTTCAGAGTAGTCCCAGTGCTAACAAACAGATTAAAAAACCTAGTCATTGGAAATAAGAGAGTAATAAGAAAAGGGTTGGTTTCAGTAGCAAAAGCAGTCACGCTTTGTTACAGAATATTGTCGGCCACATCAAACCAGGACTTTGAATCGTTTTAGTCCAAAGGCTCAATACATTTTTTAGAAGTCTACGAATCACCGCATTGAGGCAGATGATTATTTTTAGCTGGGTATTCTCTGCTCCTGCCACCTGGGCGAGGTAAGGTAGCTACCATCCCTAATTCTCCTACTGACTAGTTCATAGCACATCCTCTCTTCAGGCGTGGAGCTGTTGCCTCTCTGTGGATGGATATTCTGTAAGGGGCGCCGCTCCCTGATTCAACTTCGTAAGAATGCCTAAGCGTGGTCCTCAGTAACCATCCCTTGTATAGAATCTAGCCAGACAAGTCCCACTGATGTGGACAACAATCAAAACAAAATGCCTTCCATTCACCTCTATTATGCTTCTATCGAACAAGGAAAAATGCAGTATTAGTTTGTTGAAGCCACTGAAGGAATCAGTTCCCTATAGAAAGCCTGAGCAAGAGTGGATCCAGTATGATACGACTTAAACACAGGCTGTGATCTGCATTTCTTTATGACGTACAACAACAAACGGCCAGTTCAGAAGATTCACAGGTTCACTCAGCAGCCCGTCCCAATCTTATAACTGATCCATGTGGAAATTATTTTGAGAGACTAACTCTAAAGCACGGATTCAGTAGGTTTCCAGGGGTGCTTTGCTTCACGCTCTGAGCAAGATATAAACCTGGAGAAAATCCTCAATAATGCTTCACTTTTTGAAAATGATCAGATGATTAAGATAGGGCTTGAAGGCTGGATGTGTGATTTTCCCCACCGGTAAGTGGCAAAAGTCAACTGTAAAAGAAAGTATATACAGAAAAAAAACAATAAATAAACAGAAGATTCTTGATTCTTCTGCTAGGAAAGTTAATGGTATCTAGAGTTCTGCCTTAGAAAGCGGTAAAAAGGTCTGGACTGACAGAGAAAACGTGTGAATTTCAGCTGAGAAACAAATGAGAGCATTCAAGAGTACCTCGAGCTTGCGTTTGGTGTTGGGCATGTGCCAGGAAGACCCTGGTCTATTTTCTGCTGCTTGAAAGATGTCAGTCCTTTCTCTAGAGCTGCTGCACAGCAGTGATCACCTGTTAGGGGAGGCAACTACACTGTGACAGCTACTAGACAAAATTCAAGTATCTACCTTTCCAAAAGAGAACGGCAGCAGCCTTCCACTCTCTCTCGAGCTGGATCGGGAGGCAGCTTTACACACACTCATTTCCTCTTCACACCTGTCTATCTTCTTTTTCAATTTCTCTCTTCTTTGCTGGTCAGCAACTTAGGAAAGAGACAAAGTTTGTCAGATCCAAACTGATTTTTTTTTTTCTGTCCTACGTGATTTGAAAATATCGGAGGATTTTCCAGTTGCTCGGCAAAGTCAGATGATTGAGAGACATTCCACTTCTAACACACAGCAATTACCAAAAGTTATCTTTATTCTTAGATGAAAAGTATGAGGAGTATGCTGGTAGCTGAAGCTGTACCTTAGCTGAAGTGGTACCTCAGCATCCCTGAAGGATTCTCATCTCACAACCAATACACCATTATGCAGGAATTCCAAGACCAGTATTGCCAACAGAGCACGCTGCTCTGGGTTTTTTACAGACAGAGCTCCTTTGGCTGTATTCTCACCCAGTATTTCAGAAAAAAAACAACAACATGTTTACTGCTGGCAAATTTAAGATGTGAAAAAATCCATGCTCACACCATGGAAAAGTAGTGAGGAGTCTCCCAAGCACAGAAATCCATGTCAAAACAAGCAAATTCATGTCGGGAACATGAGAAAAACGAAGGTGAACCCCGTGAAAGGGGCACAGTGGGATCGGCAGGGGAAGCTGTTACCAGTTGACACTGGTCTGCGCTCCGAGACCTCGTTCGCAGTGTGGATGCGCCACAGAGGATGAGGTGGGTATCCAGACCACCAGGTAAAGAAAGCAGCCCGAGAGATGGGTAAATGGTCTGGGCTGGAGTTTATCATCAGCCACCTCCATCTGATCTCATACACTACAGTCTAAAGTTTCTGTACACTGTGAGTACCCAGGTGCTGCAGATGAAGCTCAGAAAGTTGAAAACTCCAAATGAGGCTGGTGAAAAACATGAATAATTTCATTTCCCAACGCCAAAGAAGAGGGTTTACATAGGCAAGAACACTTTTGAAGTCTGTATGCACAACGGAACCTTCTTTACCTCTTGAGTGCATCTCTCGATGAACCCAGAGGCAAGGGGATGAAGGGTTTGTTTGATATGACACACAGGCAGAAAGTCCTGTGTGGATTTCTTCTTTGGTTTCATAATAGATTTATACCATACTTTGGTAGATGATCTTCACACACACACTACTATACTTAACACATGGAAATGTATGGAACTTCTTGGACTGGTGTGGTACATTCTTCTAGACAGCCGAGCACCACAGCCATCTGAGGACATTTAATCAAGCTTTAAAATACATTCATCTGTAGACATTAACCCTACAGACATGTTAATCTCTAGGAGTTAATTTCAGTATGTCTATTCATTTTATTAAACATTTTAGTGCCCTTTTAAACTAGAAACGATACTTTCAGATGCAAAAATCCTTGTTCTCATTCCTCAAGGTAATCCCTCTTTCTCTTTCTTTCAATTCTTACAACTGATAGGTAAAACCAAAAGTAATTCCTTTTATGGCTGTTGACTTACTTGGCATATTCCATTAGAGTACTTACAAGATGAAGTTTATTACTGGAAAACATTAGCTGAAGTTAAGACACGATAAATTCTACAACTCTGAATTAAAAATACGCCTTGTAACAAAAGGAAAAAATACATTAAATAATTAAAACTCAGTAGTTTTCTTCCTACACTAAATTACTATTATGTGGCTATTCTAAATGGCTATTATTTCTAATTGTGTTTGTCTTAATAGTTACAGATGAGGACTCGAAAACAAGCTGCAGGTCAGAAGTTTAATACGTTTGAGATCAATAACTACGCAGGGCCGACAGAGCGCGTCTGTGCGCGCACACGCCCCCAAGCTGTCGAAACTCAAGCCTTGCCCGTTGCTCAAGGAAAATGGTGATGGCTGAAATGAGCGCTGAATAAAGAAATATCTAGGGAAACAATGAATGAATGAGAGCTCTACAAAGCAAAAGTGCAAATCGTACAGAAGTGCGGCTGCTTCGTTGTGCAAGGGCGAGAACCAGATACTTCCTTGCACTCCAACGCACAGCAGGGTTACTCAGGAGTTTGTGGGCAAAGCAGAAAGCGCTGCGAACGTTATAGCAAAATTGAGTTCTTGTCTTCTCCTTATTCTGCTCTTTACAGGAAAGAGTCCGAGATTTAACACCCATGGACAGGCTCTGCCTTTACTACTGACGTTAGAAGCCATAAAAGCCAACTACTACAAACCTCCTCCAGGACTGTGCGCTACGAGCCTTCTCGGCCAAAGCACAGCACGTGCCCGTGAGGAAAGATAGAAGGGAGAGAGAAGATGGCAGCTAACACTATCTTTGGATGGCAGAACGGTCCCCTGGGACTCCTGTCACCTGCATGGGCAATGTAAAGTCTTTGCCTCGCAGCAGTCGTACAGTGAGCTCGGCTCAGCTAATCCATTCAGTGCATTCCAAAGGCTATAAAGTCACTCACACGTACTGAAAGGCAGAGCAGACATGTGCAAAACAGAACGGCAGAAAAGTCCCAGCAGCGTACCCATCTCCTTGCCAAACTAACCTGAATTTTCAGGCTAAATCGGCTGTAAAAGCTAGGAACTGTAAAACAAGCAAAGCAAGGGATAAAGAAATCCTCCTTGAAAAGTTACTATAGATGTAAACAGACAGGTAGATCTAAGTTAGGATGGCCCTGAGGCAGCGACACGGACAAGGGCGCAGGCAGACACAAAGCCACGCGCGCCGCCTACCTCCCCGCACTCCTTCGGTCGTTTCCCCAAGCAGGGACTGGAGAGCCCAGTCTTTCCAGTTGACTTTAGCCAGACAGAAAATGGTATCGCACAAAAGGGCTGAACCTTTGAGGCACTAATTACAATATCACAACGGATGGGAGTTGAAGCTGGTAAAGGCTGCCATACTACTTGTCTTGCAGCTGGGAATATATTAAATGCAGGAAAAAAAAAAAAAAAGACTAGCATTCAGGAAGAATCATGCAGCTTTAACAGGGAGATTTCTCTTTAACAGGCTGAAAGGCTGCTCGCTGGTGAACGTACATTCTGCTTCAAATGAATCGGGGATTTGCTTTAGTTCTCAATGAGCTACTAAGGTAACTTTGACCCAGTGCCCTTGGCATGCTGTCACAGGCTAGTGGGAAGTAAACATCAACTGCATTTCTGAACAGATACGTCCTCATTTCCCCTCAAGTAGCTTTTAGTGTACCTTGGCTTCAGAAACACAGCACATTTGTAGAGTTAAATATGGGAAAGGGTCAAGACACTAAAAATCGTGTGATAAATAAAAGAAAAAAACCAAAACAACCTGCTGTGGTTTTTTTCGTACCTTTAAAAAGGGAAACCGAAATGTTTACGAATAAAACAATATGGTCTATAGATTTAAATAACTTTCCCCTTAAAGCCTTTTTAGAGACTTTGAGATTAATTATATCTCATTAACTGCTGTGCTCAAAACCACCAGAAAGATTTACAGTAAAGAAAAAAAATGTATTAGAATATAAACAAAGTAGTGATTTTTGTATCTCAGATAAATTCAGCCTGTCAAACTAAATCCTGTACCTTGCTGCATCCACCCCATGAATCTGTTTTCCCAATTCTGTTCTGAGAGGAAGCACAAGAAAGACTCTGAATTTTAGAAGTTCAACTGTAGCATTCTCCATAAAGAGCTCCCTATAAAACACGGATCTGTCACAGAAGTAACGCTTTTGCCTTGCCAAATACCCTCTTTTTTTGCACATCTTCAGGGCAGAGATCCTGTCGTTCTCTTTCCCTGTTGGAACGCTCCCTCTATGGGCTCCATGTTTTTTTCCTGGAGCCTAGGCTGCAGCACTATTTCCAGACAGGTGCTCAGAGGGAGAAACAAATATTAGAAATGTGAAAGAAAGAAAATAATCATCCCTACCACACTCCTAAGCAGCTTGAAAGCTCTGTGCTTAGAGCCAGTATGATTTGGAATGCCAGTGGTTGTCCTTTGCTCTGAATTTCCAATCTCTAAATTTATCTTTTATCACACCGCGGTACAATTGGCAGTTAACCTCCAAGTGATTTCATCTTTGAGGTAAATAATCCATGGCAGCCCATGGAATATTCAGTTAGATTTGAATGGAGTTCATCTTGCAGGACAATGCATCCAAAAAGAATTGTCCAACACTGAGTATTTCTTGGTCGTGTTTTCACATCAGCTCTTTCTGCAGTAACACATTTCTGGTTATTTGTGCCCTTACGAATTCTCTTCGATGAAGGGTGCAAACACCGAACTCCTTTCTGCTGAGCTGGAAGAGCCCGCATCGACCATAATGAAAGTGTTCAGCACATCAGTTCGTGATCTTAGTTCAGCAAGCAAGCTCTTCCTTCTGTAAACGCTTCTACCATCAGCTCCCTACCTCTGCACAAATCTCCAGCACGCCACGATTTCGGCACCTGGCGCGAGAGCTCGGCAAACGCAAACGCAATTCTGCCAGTGCGTGTGAAGCTGGGGTTTCTCGTAAGTCTAAATTTAAATTTCTTAACAGAGAAACTTTAATTTTCCTAACTCTTAAGAGGTGATTCTGCAGTCCTCCTTCACATCCATTATCGGTATCACCGTTTCATCAAGTAAGGGAGGAATTGCCATAAGAAAAGGTGACAACGGATTGATACTACAGCCTTGCCTGTATCAAATAGAGAGTCCTGTTTGGATCAGGGTAAGTACTTCAGAAATGTGATACTGCTTGGCAAAGCTAAAATCTGGCCCTTGCTAAAGCTCAGAAATAAAGCCTAACAGTGAGACATGAATTCTTCAGAGGAATTTCAGGAGAGGCTGCAAGCCCAGGATTATCTCAAATCCATCCACCCCTGCTCCTCATACGGGGTCCTCATCCGACAGACATCTCGCGCATACTGGTGTCAGCTGGATGAAGAACCCAGCAGCCCGTGCACGGCCTCCTCCAGAGGAGCTGCGGAACGCCGCATCGACGCCGGAAACTTCTGAGCCTGACCCGGTAAATCTCCATTCGTACCCTAGAGAGGGGTCCATCTGGCTTCTAAGTGGGCTTGGACAGGGGATTTTGTCTCAGGGTACCGCTGGGGCAGCCCCCAGGGACAGTTGGGACATACTGTACTGAGCTAATGCTGAGAATAAGTGGAAAGCATAATTTTATTGCTGTTCTCTGATAGGCTACAGCTAGTCGGTGATCCTCGGGAGCAGCGGGAAAATGGTATAAAACCAACTTGCCCAGTGGACAGACGGTTAAGCTGGGCAAATACAATGCAAATTCAGGGACACATTTTCAGTCAATGCTGGTTATCTTCTGAAGCAACTGCAAAAGGAAATTATGTTTTGTCTATTTCTTGACCTTTACAGGTCAAGACTGCAGGCCTTCCTTCTATATGTGCTTTATTTACCATATTCCGTACGGATGTCAAGTTTCATAATGAAATTTTTGCTCTGCTTAACTCATGATGTCAGACTAGATGATCTAATGCCTTCTCGCAACTACAAACCACGGAAAGAATATTTTTGATGTACTGAATCTACTTTTTTATGAGGTAGTTAATTTTAGATACGTAAGGAAACCTCTCTGTAGAAGAAACTCTGAAGCAAATAACTTCTGCAAAAAGAAATTAAAATGACTACAGTTAAAAGCACAGGTTCATAAAGATTTTTTACACAGTGGGTTTTCCTGCTCTGCCAAAATTCAGACTTGATAAATACGCTAGAATATCTTTCCAAAGAGATACCTGAACTCTGAAAACACACATTAGAATTAGCTAAGTGTTTGACTTTAAGAAACTTACATTAGTTGCTTATAACTTTAATTTTCAGAAATGCACTTGTAAGGACAAGATTCAACAGAGAATCTAAGAATTAGGGAGATTTGTGAAAGCTTCCTGTAAAACAGCAGCAACAACAAAATACATATCACAGCTTTTCACACATCTCTGCTTTTTGTAGCATAAAGGGTAGAAAGATATAATGTAAAATACGTGATCGCAGGAAAAAAAAAAATTAAGTAGAGAATTATCTAAGAATGTAAATTTCTTCCTATTTCTACTTCACCTGAAGCCCCCAAAAAGCAGAAAAACAACATTACTGGTCAGTCTGAATTGTTCTCTCCCCCCATCTCTTAACCTCCATCACAAGTATTCAAGTTCCATTAGGCTAAAACAGATTTCTGGTGGTAACTTCTCAGAATCCTCTTCTTTACTACTTCTCCCCACCCTCTGGTACCAGAGACCTGCATTCCCCAGCACACTGATCACGGGGTTCAGGCTGTACTATCAAGATGCCCTGTGGAAAAACTTCTGGCCATACGGGTTGAAGCGTGAGTCCTGTCAGAAACCAGGCCTGTGTAGCAGCAGCTGTCTTACTTGGCACAGCTTTTGTCAAGTTTTGTGCCACAAATTCCACAACCGCAGACTTCTAATGGCCACTGATATCAATCAGCATGCTTGGACTAATTCTGAACACAGAAGTTTCACATTTCAAGAAGCTTCACATTTTAACAGCTATTTTAGGTTAGTAAGGCTGATCTAATACACAAGAGCACGCTCGCGGCGAGCCCGGTGGCGTGGCAGCTTGTCTATTTTGCTGCCAGCTAGGATACCAGGAAAAGAACAGCGGGAACTCAATCCGCTTTAAGGACAGAACGCATTCAGCTAGCCAGGGAGAATGCCAACAACAGGATCATGTTTAATGCTTAAACGCTAACGACTGATTCACGGCAACAACCCCAAAGGGAAATACTCACCTGCTATTTTAGCAGGACACAAAGCACATTTTCAGGGGGCATTTTTTAACCCTAGCTGCAAGATTTCTGTTTTGTAACTCTATGCTATTAATAAACCTTAGCACTGCAAACTCAAAATTTAAGCCCCCCTCCCAAATGTCTTTTGAAATAGAGGGGGAACAGAAACCTGATCTGGGATGCAGTAAGTAAGAAGACAAGGAATACAAAAAGAACAAAGTAATAACATGCTTCAGTTGAATTGAAGACAGACACACAACTACTGGAAGCAAAAAGCTGTAAACCTCTTGACTATAGAGATCCTCCCTGATATTCAGTCATATTGATGTTACAACTGTCCCTGGACAAATCTTGTGTCCCACCTCCAGCAGGAAAAAATAAAGGAGCTTGAAAATGTTTGAAAAATCCTCTTCCCTTACTTTCTCCCTCGATACATTTTCAATACTATTACTGCCTGAGCTATTGGCTGTCCTCTCCACATAATCTGTTTTATAAAAGACAGAGGAAGAAAAACTATTCTCCAGTGGACTGCCAGAGACACTACAAATAAAACCTTGCACTGAGCTCAACACCTGAACATGTAACACTTGGTTGCGCTGTTATTGCAGTACAGAAATCTGTAGTTCTTGATGTAGGAAAAAAAAAACCACCAACCCTCAACCGCTCTATTTTTAGATACGAAGTAAACTGAAATAATTTTCAATTTCATTCTAAACATCTAGAGTTTATAAGGATAGTGCAGATACTGAACACGGAACGACCAAGTTGTCTTACCCTTAAACACCTTGAAGGCAGTGAGACCAATAACGAAGAATTAGAAAGTAGACACACCCCGTGAAATTAGCCCTTTGTAACTGCACAAATTTCAGCCTGTGTGGCAGAGATTCTTAACTGTTTATAAAGCGATCTCAGTCAGGTGACAAAACACAAGAAGAAAGTAAGGCAGGAAAAAAATACCAGTTCTACCCACACATTGAGTATGGACATTAATCCTCGAGGTTTTTTATTAAGAAAGGATAATCCTAAGTATCTGGTACAAATGCATACGTGAAAGTCCTGGATCTATTGCATGAAGGCAGGTACAGGACAGAAGTTAAGCTTCCAAAACCACAAGAGAAATGGCAATGCACACAGACTGAGGTGTTGAAGAGGCATTGCTAGGCAGGAAATGTTCGAATGAGCATCTCTCATCTCTACTGGGTAGAAAGACCCTCTTTGGAAAAGCTAAACAGAGCCACCAAACAGTCTGTATAACTTCTAGCCTTGTGTCTGGAGTAAGAGCTGAAATCCAGTGAAATCACATCTTCAGACGTTTCTCTTGCTCTTGCAGGAAAAAAAAAAAAAAAGAAAAGAAAAAAAAGGGAATCTTCTAATGCAAAGGAAATCAGCATTTGTAGCATGTCATGCAGATAATTTAAGATGAAAAAGTAACTGGGAACTTTTTTCAGCATTGCAAAGTAAAAATGCTATGTTGAGGAACATTCTAATAAAAAGATATTGTTAATGTAAGTTTGCTTTATATCTTTCACTCAGCACTCCCAGTTTTATTAGAAAAAAATGAAGCACCTTACAAAATAAAACCTGAAAACTGGGACAGAGACCTAACACTGTTTTGAGAAGCCACAACATTATTTATTCCTTTGTTAAATAGATTTTTAAAAGTCGCAAATTCATTGACACTTCATAATTGCACAATTCCTCGCACTGCAGAACATCAGGCAAACAAGCTGCATTTTAGAGCTCGGCTAAATCTAAGGATAAAAAGCTCTAACCACAGTGGAACCACTCTGGAAGAGTGAGAAGTCAGTCAGTCCAACATTCCTTCCAAATGAATCCCGTGCTACTGACTAGGATCCCAATCCCTGAGCTATGATGCTCAGCTTGGCTTGATGAGATGGCTCTATTTTGGGAATTTAATCGATTTCAACTAAGTAACGATTAGCACTTCCAAGTCTTAGACTGGGGCAACAGTTGGTAAATTGAGGAATTTTTTTTTGGTAATCAAAAGCTTTTATTTTTTTCTTTTCCCCTAGCTTTAATTCTTTCTCTTGTGTGAACAGGAAGCATCTTCTCTGGTTATGCTGGTTGCACGCATGCCCTAGTAAGATAAAACACTGCAGCAGCTTTTTCCAGCCCAGTTTGAACAGAGGTGAAAGAGCAATTTACTAAGGATTTAGTGTACCAATTTCATCAAACAGATGGGTAAAACTAAAAGCAGCAACAGAAGTGAGATGTTTCCATCACGCCTTGCATAGGAGATTAATGTTCTGCCTGTGACCAGGACAAAGTTACATAGTCAGACACCGGTCTGAGTAAGATGAACCGAAGAGAAACATATTGCACAAAGCCTTGCTATCTGAAATGGAAATTTCCTCACAACAGAGCACACCTGCTAATGTCATGACAACTCTCTGGAAGGTTAAGGCACTGTCACTGTCTCCCTAAATGAACTCATCATTCAGGGAAACTCATTCTGCTGTGAAAGACACAAGCTATCAGCTCAGAAGCATTTTATCTGCAAAGGCAGCAGACTAAAACAAATGGGTATTTGTTGGTGTGGAGAAAGAACCAAGCACTGAAAAGGTAGGGAAGAATAGTCGTTAGTCAGGGAACCCAAGAAAGATTCTAGCAAATGCAGACAGAAAGGCTACGTGAGGCTTTTATTACACACATAGGTGTCATTTTTCTTCTTACACCAAACCTGTCTTTTCACGCTTCTTTCCAAGCAAACCTTGGTAGAGCTGGAGCATGAGAAGGAAGACTTTCAGATGACTCTGCAGAACAGGTGATCTGAAATTCCCACTATTATCTGCAGACTCCAGGTACCCCTGCAATAATGTTGCTGCTTATGCTGCACCTTTTAAAAGCAAGCAAAGGCAAGCCCACAGACAGCATCTTTGATCCTGGTGCAGCTTGTTGCTTAATTCACTCTCAACTTATTACGCAGATGTCCTAAAAAAAAATTCTGACAAAACGGAGTCTTTCTGCCAAAAGGATGACTGATTTCCTGCAGCAGCTGGAGGTACTCTGATCATTTTGCAAAGTGGTATCACTGTGGTTTGACTGCATCAGAGACTAACCACGAAGTATTCTCTCCTCAGAAGATACAGCTTTCCATCCTAAAAGAATGCTTTATTTTTTTCCAGTACCTCAGCAGTCATAGCTAGATACTGAATGGCAGAAAAAAAGAACTTTCTCTAATCGCATTACTGAAAAAGACAGATAACAGAAATATACCTTTGTTACTTTCCCAAACAGCTGCTACTTATCCCCTCTGACTAATGTACTTTATTTAGTATTCCATAAATCACTGATTTCAAAGTATTGCCCTCCTACTAACACTATGAAGAAAAGCTACAGTACTGATATCTTTAAACTGTGTTAAGAAATGAGACAACTCCCAGAAAAAGGAACTGCAGTTTAATCCAGGCTGTGAGGCTGTGCGCTTCTAACTGGGTTTGTTTTCTGTGAAAAAGAATGAGAAGTTTCAGCCCTGGTCCCCAGGTGCCCACAGCCCCAAAATTCTTCTGGCCCTTGCACTAGTAAGCTCTCTTCTTCAAAGTTCAAGCTCGTATTGTATCAGAAGAAAGGAGAGCGAAAATGCTGAAATTCTCCTTGCGTGCTCCATTAACTGCGTGGATGAAAAGAATCCTAAGCAGAATAAATTGTGATCCTAAGCACAACTAATCCCCTAACAGTCCAGGTCCACCTCACTAGCATTACATTCACTGCAGATTCTTAGAAATTGCTGGAGCTGTACACAAAAAGCTGAAGAAACGAGCAGATACAGGAATGTTTGATTCTGGGTTATATTCTGTTGTTACTCTTCTATTCCTCTGGCTCTTTGGTTAAGTTTGTTTTTACGGAAGCTTTTGCAGAATTAACGTATCACAAATACTTACATTTGATGCTGGTCAATCTACTTTTGGGCACTGAACAGTCTACAGCTGCTGAAAATAAGGAAAAAAAAAGGGAGTGATTCAATATTTACTTAGTGTTTTCAGCAGCTAGAAAAAAGTAGCAATAAAACAAGACAGAACAAAGACTAATTAGAATGCAGCTGTTTTTCTCTGTTTTTAAATACATAGTAACTAACATCTTTTAAGACTGGTATTAACACAGTCAGAGAATTTGGAAGATAGAGATGTTAAGGTTAAAACATGTATTTGAAGTAAGAATCATTATTTAAATGAAGGTGTCTTACAAAAGGTTTCTATACGCTTTGTGCCGACGGCATTTAACTGCAGACCTGAGGATACGCGGACTCCGACAGAACCCGAAGCCCCCAGCGTACCTCTCTTTAAAGCAGACATTAAGAAAAGGAAGGGAATCAGCAGAACCACTTCCAAAAACCTATTTCTGAAAACACCTAGGAAAAGAGCATGCAATGTTTTGGAAGGCATTCAAAAAGACAAATTTATGCCATAAAGAATGAAAACAGGCTGAGAACTGTAAAACAACATTAACAACTATCTACAGACTTCGCTCTGTGCATAATATTGAATTTTTACACAATAATTCATACTCCTTACATGACCTCAAAAAATAACTTTGGCTGTAACACAGTTTATTTTCAAACAACAACAAGGTGTTGTCACTTCACAGAGGAATAAAACTGAAAAATTTTTCATCGTGATCATAACTAAGAAACATACAAACATGTATAAGTTCAACGGGCTTTGAAGTTCCAGATTTCATGTTTGCCTTTAGATAAATGTGAGTACCTTCTAATATTAAAATGGGGGGGGAGGGGGGGAATTAAAAATCACATACCCATTTAGTGCTCAATAATACAGATTATTAACACGATTTGCTCATTGGCAAACACATGGGGTAATTTTCAAAGTAGTGCCATTGACCGAAATATGAACTTTTTTAAATAAGAAAAAAAAAAAAAAAGGAAAAAAGAAAAGACACAGTGGTCGGAGTTTAACTAAAAAATGTTCTGCGTTCATTCCTAAGATAAATTCTGTATGCATGTTATTGTGACTCTTTCCATGATTTTCAGTCCAGCATATTATTTCACCATTCATTATTTGAACAAAAGCAGAACGAAAAGAACGCAGCACAAAGTACCCTAATATTAAAGCAGCACCTTTGGTGGCATTTAAGGAAAATGTTTTGATACAAAACTTCCCATTCCAATAACACAAAAGTATTATTAAGTAGCAGCCATATCTCGTGCTGACATCAGTCTGGGTATGAAACAGGAAGAAACGACACTTCCTATGATCCAATTATTATGTTATGAGCCTATTCTGAAAGAATGAGAGAAATTTGGGGGTAAAGAGTTCATTCCCACATGCACATTTTTACCTTTGGCGGAAAGAATTTTGTTATAATGGAACACCAGGTGATCTCTGATCAGGTACTGGCTAGTTAGACTTCGGGAGGAGTCGATGCAGAAAGCTGTAAGATTAAAAGATATTCAAACTTTCTAAAGGCGGGCACAAGAATGCTAACAATTCAAACAGTTATTAACTGCAGTTCAAAGCCACAAACCTTAAATTACCGTGTGCTTAACTTCTTTGCCCAATGGCAGTCAGTCTTCATCACACGAGATCATCCCATCTCCTTCGGTTTTCCCCCCCCCGCTGTGCCATTAACTCAATAAAAAGCTACAGAAGCGGCTGAAGTGGGACTATGAAAACCTGAGGAAGGACGCCTCCTAGTTCTCCTTCTGTGCTCTTTTGACAGAAGCATCAGAGGTGGCAGAAAGGCACAGAAACACAGGCTAGCTCGTGTAAAGCGCTGACTGTAAAGGAGTTAAGTGTAACCTGAAGGGTTTTTTAAAGCAGTACCCATATCTATAGTGCAGCTACTACAGATGTGACATGTGCTGTACATGTGGATACTCTGCTGTTTCTAGCTAGCCAAGGCAACGCTCACTCCTCAAGTACTTTCAGTAGCGCATACGAAGCGCAAGCACTATTAAACTTCACCTATTGAGGTCAATACAAAGGTTTTAATTATAAAAACCTTTTCATCGACAAATCGATGAATTCACATGAAAGGAACCACACCAAGCTTCTGACAAAAGCCCATGTGTTACTTACCATTACTCTTAGTACTCAAGTGTCCTTTAAATGGACTTGCTGGACCACATCTGGGAATGCCAACAACTGGGTATTCACTCACTTGAATAAAGTGTCAAACAAAAACAAAATAAATGTTAGAAAAAAATGAAAATTTGTATTTTGACAGACAAGATAAAGCAGAGAATCCTTCCCCAAAGAACTCAACAAATGAGTGTAGCGGACCTTTTTCATAAAGGCAAAAAAAAAAAGTCATCTTTAAACATTATCCTATTACTGAAGGACAATAGTGTAGTTAAGTAACAACTGAAACACCAAGACAGGATGGTAGTACTGTCACACATCACTCCAGTCTGAACTTCACATTGGTCCTTAAACTGCAGAGACATGGCCACCTATGCTAACCTCCCTTTTCTTTTAAAGTTTTCTTGATTCAATTTTATCGTTAGGTCAACTCAGGTGAAAAATATTCTGTATGTAGACAATGATTGTGGTTCAAATTACACTAAAATGTGAGTTTAATAGATTGAAGGAATTAGGCTTGTGTGAAAATCAGTAAGAACACGCTATTTCAGACCACTGTTGCTAACGTAAGAGGAATCTGGTTTGCCGTCCAGTCTTCCCAGTTAGTTTAGGAACTCTCCCGACAAGTGTGGATACTGACAAAACTTAAATAACCGGTTGTTCTGAAAAATGAAGGAATGTGAATTAAAAGTTCCACGCTTCCTCCTTGAAAATAAATGTACTGTCAGGCTCACAATCACTGCTCATTATGTAACTCACCATTTCAAAAGCTGGACGACTTTTACAGGAAATTTTAACACGAGACAAGCTATTACTGCAAACACCAGCAGATACAAAGCGTTTCTTTAAGGTTTCCAAGACCCTGCTTAAAATGCAAAGCAAACCAAAGATTTCTTCAGCAGAGTAAATACACCATGCTTCCTTAACAGCGATTCTCAAACCGTGCAGTCAATCTCGATGAATTTATTATTACTATCAAGGTCCACGTGGTCTTCCCAGTCCCATCCTCCTCCTCCTCCTCCATCTGCAGTTGCCCCGCCAGCATTCCCTAGCAACTGGAGGCGTTACAGCTCTGGGCCGGTAACTCTACTGCTCTCCACCCTTCATAGCATGAAGAAGCAAGAAGCTGGACCTACCCAAGACGAGTGACAATCATTTCTCAGTGGCTTTCAGCCGGCTTCACAAAGGCAGACATAGTTACACACTCCGGGGGTGCAAGGAGCCGTGAAACACGTTAAAAGCCCCTTAATTCTACCTCTTAGGGCTTCTCACCTCCTGCATGCCCAGCACCTGGCTTTCCAGGGTTTGGGTTTTTTTTTTTTTAATATTTCCCACTTCTGTCACGACTGCTAGAGTACTATTGCAGCTACTCCACTCTGCAGCTCTACTTATGTGCAACAGCATGTTGCACAAGATGGTTAACCCAGTGTCTGACTACTAATTACTAGAGGCTAAAGCAAAACAAATTGTTCCTTTAATAATGTTTTAATATCATTTCCCCAAGGGCCTTAATAAAAAAAGACCTTATAAATTTCAAATGACTGAGATTAGCTGGGGAAGCAACAAAATGTGTATCGAGAAAATAAATAAAACGAAAATTAGTACCCATGGCAGTTAGCGGAGTACTTCCTTGGGACTCGGTTGTGAAATTACACTAAATCTGGATCCGCAAACTCAATCCCTACTCTTGTGAAGACTAACAAATACCGAGGCAACTGTGACTTAGCAAAGCCAGCCTTTAGATGGTGTGGGCTTCTGCAGCTTTACAGTATTAGAGGCAGTGTTTGCAGTAACAGTGCTTCCACTATTCTTTGCTGTAAAGTTGCCAGACTGGCTGTAGGAAAGGGATAAGGAAAAAAAAAAAAAAAAAAAAAAAGGACAACATACCTACTGACCTGTACCAATCTCAAAGGGTTGATATTAAATTCCCCTCATGGTACAATTCTTCCTAATCTCTATTTGTGATTTAAATGTACACGGGGATGAACAATGCTAAATTATTTTATAAGTAAGAAATAAAATATTAAGATTTATCTACAGTGGTCTCAAACCTTTTTCAAACCTTATTTCTTATTTAAGTATTCTATTTCTCTGTCATGTGCTACTACGTACGAGCAGTTTTCAGTGTCTAGCTGGGTGCCCACCCTAAAACACATGACTGCCTGAATGCTCAGATGTTTAAAGAAGGCAAGTCTTTGGGAGGACTTGAATGTTAGATTATCATATTTTAGTAGAGAAAAGTTTGTCCTAATGATAAAAAAAATAAAAAGAAAAAGATATACACCAGCGTTGTGGTTTAATCTCTGCTGGCAGCTAAACATCACACGGCCACTCACCCACTGCTCCCTCCCTGCCCCTCATGGTGAGGGAGAAAGGAGAATCAGAATGAAGAAAAAAAGGTGAGGCCTCAGGGGCTGAGATAAGGACAGTTTTAATTAAAACATCACAAAAAGAGAAGAAAACAACAGTACTAATGATAGTACTAACAAAATGATAGACAAAGTGAGTGATAGAAGCCAGGAATACTCCACCTGTGCCTGAGACACCAACTTTCCCTGCTCCAGCCATGCTGAAGAAAGTTGTAAACAAGCACCCTTACCCTGGGTGAGCCCTCCCCTTACACAGGGAGTATGCTATCGAATGTCCCACTGGCTGATTCTGCTGTTTATCCCGGCTGCAGCCCCTCCCAACTGCTTGGGCCAGCAGCTGTTTGTGATAATTAACCCCAACAGAACCCACCATAACCAGAAATCTAGATCCCAGCAAACACCTGAGGATCAGAAGGGTTTCATTCACAGTTGCTCAAAATAACCTAAATATTTTGGTATTTTCTACTTTTCAGAGCTAAGTTATCATTCCAGAAGCATAAATATATTGTCAGCTCATTGCTTCCAAGATCACTTGGAACTCATTTTTATGTGACAGAATCATAGAGAGGCAAGCATGGGCGTCGTGGAAATGCAGAGGCATTGCTATAACTACAGTTGATCCTCTTCAAGTAAGGTAAGTGCCTTTGCCCAGATGCAAAGATGATCAGAGATGCTCAGAAACCTGTTGCTTTTACTGTCTTTAGTTGGAGATGTTCAGCTCTATAGGAAAACTAGACTATTTTGAAATGTTCATTCGCTTTGCATCACCAGGAGATGGCACATGGATAAATTCCAAGGGAAGAACTACTGTGTCCTTTACAATTCATCTCTATCAGGCTTGGAGGCAAAAAAGAGAAAACCAAAACAAGCCACATCCCTGTCCCTTCGTATCCTGCATCATTCATTTCATAGGCGAGAAATGCTGTCAGAAGGGCTCGGGAGAGAGGTATTTTAGAGTTTCATCTGTCTGTTTTGATTACGGACACATGGACAGAGCAAAGATCACCTCCAAAACACACAGAAACCCCCAACGTGCAGAAGTCCCAAAGACACTGAAAACTACACCACCATATGTCAAGAGGTCACACTCTTTGGGCAGGAGGTCATGTCCCCTGCACGATCTTAGACGGGTTTGGGCTGGAAGGGACCTTTCAAGCTCATCTGGTCCAACCCCCCAGAGGGAGCAGGGACATCTGCAACTGGAGCAGGATGCTCAGAGCCCCAGCCAGCCTGACCGTGAAAGTTTCCAGGGGTGGAGCATCTGTCACCTCTCCGGGCAACCTGCTCCAGTGTTTCACCACCCCCATTTGTAAAAAATTTCTTCCTTACATCTAGTATGAACCTACTTTCTTGTAGTTTAAAACCATTATTAAAAGTGTTTCTGCCTGCTCAGATTTTAGGATACCCCTGAACTGTCAGATTTGCAGCCCCACCAGCACCTGGACCCGTTGAAAGCTTTCATCCCATTAACAAATGACCTTTGCTTGCTGTTTAGAACATCTCCTCGCCAGGCAAAAAAATCACGCTGAAGAATTGTTTATTATTATTGATTGATTTATTTAAATATCTAGTTGGATTACAGGGGCTCTATCCTGGCAAATTTTATAGTTTATTATAGCTTCAATTAAAGAACAGATCAGTCTTAAATTTAAAAATACTTGAATAAACAGCACAACTCATGAAGAAGGCTGACCCTGGTCTTTCCATGCACTTTCTGACTTATGCCAAATAAAGGGACCGAGATATTTTTGTCATCTGTTCATCAGTGAGGGCATTTGAGGCTCTCTCCCTGTGAATCACCTTTCTCCACAAAATGTAGAAATTTTATCACAGAAAGAGAGTCAAAGACGCTAATTTGGCTAAAAAAAAAACCTGCTTAGCACTACTGAAAACAGAGGAGGCAAAGAGCTGTAAGGAAACCTTTGCTTTCTTAGGATCCCAGGCTGCTTCACACAGACATCCCATCAAATGTATCATTTCTACACTGAATTCAACTTATAACACCCTTCCTATATCTTCAGTCTGAAACTCAAAGCCATTTTTGTATAGTGTCAAATATTTACAATGAAGTGTACGCTTTCCCTGCAAGTGTGTGACACTACACAACAAGGAGGAGGAAAAAAACCAAAAAACCCCTTTTTCTGTAATTCATTTCCAGCTGGTATCTAAGGCAACTAATAATTATATTATTCCAAAAAGATCAAGATACTTAGTTTAAATTATCTTTCAATTTTCATGAAAAAATGCATCTTATCTTTATTTCTAATTTTACGGTCTTAAAAATGATGGAAATTGGTGGTTTCTACTTTGTTTCCTAGCTGGTAGTGGATATGTAGAATTTAATGAAAATTATTTTTCTACAAAGCCATTTCTGGTTTGGAATATGACTATGTACTGGAAAGAAGCCCAGTGTTTCATTCCAACATTCTCATAGGAAGGATTTTAAACACAAGCATTAGACTTGCTATTTTTACAACAAACCTGCACCTCAGACATTGCAAGCATCAAAAACACTGGAAAAAAAAATTTACAAAAAAAAAAATCCAGTTACTCTTACCTACCAAGACTTGGTATTTGAAAGATAATCCATAAAAAATAAGCAGACGTTAGGTAGCATATTGGATATAGGTATCTAATTCCACCTCTCAGCTGGAAATGCAGGAAGCACCTCTGCCTATAAGGGAGTAGAACTGCAGCCCTTGCATGAGCTGCAGGATTTACCTCCCTGCGGTTGGTAAGGACACTCAACCCGAGCTGACAAAATGCTTTGCAAACACTCTACTCACGGCACTAATTTCTGAAGGCTCAATTAACTGGTGGAGTGATCATGTAGCCAAAGTACGTAATAAACGGGGGAGATAGGTAAGTACACCTTTTCACGGAGCGCGAGAATCTTCAAATCAAAGTAGCCATGAATTCTTACTGCAACAGAAAGCATTGTGCATATGAATACAACACAGAAACATACAGAGTAAACACTCCTAGCTCAAAGGAAATTAAGAGATTAACCAGGTTATCAAAATGCACACTTTTATATTTGCATGATGATGTATTTTTACTAATGAAAAAAAAAAAAAAAGAAGAGGAGGATGCTCTTGTAGTAGTACTGCTAGTAAGGCTTTGCTTTCCTACTGCTGTGGCTTCCATCTTCCTACCATCCTCCCTAAACTCCTTTCGATTGCCCCAATTTGCTGCCTTTTCCTTCCCTGCAGTTCTCCCCGCTCGGTCCAGCGGAGCTGTGGCTGATGAGGTGCTCCAGCTCTTATAACTGGGCATCTAGTGTAAGCTTCTCTGGTTGTCCATGTGGGAATGGACCAAGCACAGAACGACTAAGATTGAGTTGGTTACTGAACACACCGATCGTGTTCCATTGTATTTGAAACTTAGAGTGGGGTACCACTCCGTAATCATACCTGTATTTGCTTTCCTGTTCACAGAGAAACAGAAGCCTCTTGGACCCACTTCTGGTTTCAGGGGTAACAAAATCCCCATCAATTCCCAGAGTACAAAGCCTTAGTGTGAAGCCGGCTTTAAAACCACCACATTTAAGATTTATTAAGAAATGGCAGAATCCACTAGAGGACAAAATATAGTCCTTATTTTCTAAATTTTCTGAAGCAAAACCCTCCAAAAATAAATAACTACTAAATAGCCGCAAGAAGCTACAATATCCAGATTTTGAAATAAAGTCCTAAATGTTCCATTTGAGTTTTGTACGGGATTGTTCGTGTCAGAGGCAAAATATGATGAAATTTGAATTCTGCATGGGCATATTTGTGTCTGAAGCAAAATATGATGAAAGTGATACAACGCATCACTCCCTGACATATGCACTATACATAATCTTCTAAGCCATTAATGAGATGGGTGCTATTTATACACTTATTACACCGGATTACACAAAAGCTCTTCTTTACAGCTACTCCTAATGCCTCATGGTTAGCTCTCTCACTCCTTCACTACTAATAATAATCTAACAGTACTCTGCAGGAATGCAAACTGCACAACCAAAATTGTATTTCGGTTTTAAAGATCCAAAAACTCCTCCGATAAATTGCAGAAATGTAAAATACGCTGAGTCATATTTGGTTGATTCTTGAAATCAATCTCAATACTCCTATCACAGTTTAGAAACTTCTGCCTTAAAAGGTTAGGAGTTCAGCGGACAGTTGTGCCTGTGCAAGATGGCACAGAGTAATCCAGGAGCATCATTACCACGTGGTGTAACAATTCTCCCGTGAGAACGGTGCTGTTACTCAGAGGTGCTAGGACACTAGCTCATGAGCATACCCTACACACCTCCAAATGTATGTGCTGGCTTCTGCTGCTACTTGAAACTCAACGTTACGTCATTTTGAAGGTGTTTCAGTATCTAGTATCAAACTGACCAACAGACGAAAATATGTGTATGTTTAAACGTAGAGACACGCTATATTTAGATTCTTCTATATGCACTGATAAAAATAATCTCTTTTGTTAGTATAATCTATGCCTACAAGGAAGTTGTTGTGTTATTAACTTCCACCCTCTAATATTTCTAACCGAAAATAACTCTTAACGCACAGTTGGCCTCACCCAGAACTGAGAGCCGAGAAACCCTGATCCGCTGCTCTTCAGAGAAAGTTGCAGGGTATAATCTGGACTAAATAGTTAGCAGGATTAATAACTTGAATCCCGTTTTCTTTAGCACGTATTTCACTCGGAGCACAAAGGAAATCTCCAGTGAAGAGAGACCCATCGGGTACTTAAGTCCTATCACATTCAGCAAACAATTGAAATTTGAAGATGAGATGAGTCAAATTAAGTGTCTAAAACTCTCTTAACAGACTGGCTAGTGGTCAAATTAAGGACAGGTTTAAGTGATTTGTTGAATTTGGTAACAAAAGTTAAGGATGGTGGTTAACACTTCCTGATTTTAGTGAAATGTACTATTCTGTTTCAGCTGTAACTTCTAAGCACCCTTCCTTCCTTGAGGATACAAACAGATTCTTTCCTAACTTCCCTGCTGGTCGAAGGCAACTTTAACTTCTGCAAAATCGACTTGGGATCACCAAGCTGCTGCTGGAGTTTTAAGCTCCGTTCCTTCAAGTAGCAAATGAAGGAATACAGAGGAAAAAGCGGCTCACAAGTCACAGATGTGCATTCATACCCTTCTGGCTCCTGTAAGATTAGTGCAGGGGCTTCCTGCAATGTACAAACAGGGACATAAATGTGCACCACTGATTAACAAAAACCATATGATTTCATGGCTGTTCTGACACCTGCCAATCACTGTCAGGGGGAATTAAACAGCCCAATGCAGAAGATTGGATTTAAACAACAAAGTTGGTTTAGAATGACAGTATTCAGACTATTTGAAGCCATACTATAAACCTATTAGTGAAATTACTATGGTAAATAACTTAAGAATTTTACACCTGGAAATAGGCAAAACCATAAAGGATTAATCCTTTAACATTTTATGGGAGAAAAAAAAATCTCAACCTTATTCAAACTTTGAATGGACTTAGATGTAAATCCTATGTAGTCCAATATATAAAAAAAAAAACCAACCCACCAAACAATTTTTTTTTCTTTTTGCTCAATGTTTTCACTTGACAAAACAGAAACCCTGAAACAAAACAAGTATAAATTTTTATTTCTTCACAATGACGAGGTTAGATCTGACCGAGCAACTCTGCACGGAGCACTCTAGGACTTGAAATAGGGCATCTCACCTCTTCTGGATTGACATTCTGCAGAGACAGTGCATGGATACAACTGCCTTGGAGAGAAAACACAAATAGGATGTGCTCTGCCTCTTTCCTAGGCTGGCTGCAAGCAATGCAGCGGCCGTTCTGCCACGTTTGCTCAGGGACACAGGCTTCTAGGTTAGCTCACCGAAAGGAATTAATCTCTGCCTGTGCTAATCCTCATTGTCTGCAAGGATTCCTTCTGCGTGCTCCTGAAACTAGGGCTGTCCGTTCACATGCTACCAACTCTGTGATAACCTCCTATGCAGTCAAGCAACAGATGTCAACAGACACACTGGCTCTTTCCTACTTTTGAACAATTCTTTTTTTTTTTTTTTTAAACAGGAGTCATTCGGGCAAAGCATCTTAGATCTTGCATCCTTTTTACTCTCATTTTCTGGTCAACAATCAGCACGCTTCCTTATTGTCTATAAAAATATTCTGAGAAAAAGAAATAAGAATAGTCAGAAGATGGATTTATAACAAAATTGTCTTCACATTACGTAAGACAGCATAAAAATTAGATGAACAAGATACCGGGTTTTGCTCAGAATTTCACATTCCCATGTATTATTAATGTTCAAACTCTGCTTTGATATCAGACATCTTAGAATCATAGAATTGTCAGGGTTGGAAGGGGACCTTGAAGATCATCAAGTTCCAATTCCCACTGGATCAGGTTGCCCAGAGTCCCATCAACATGGCCTTAAAAACTTCCAGGGATGGAGCTTCCACCACCTCTCTGGGCAACCTGTGCCAGGGTCTCACCACCCTCCTGGGGAAGAACTTCTTCCTAACATCCAATCTAAATCTCCCCTCCTCTAGTTTGGATCCATTCCCCCTTCTCCTATCACTACCTGACATCCTCAAAAGTCCCTCCCCAGCTTTCTAGCAGCCCCCTTCAGATCCTGGAAGGCCCCCAGAAGGTCTCCTCACAGCCTTCTCTTCTCCAGACTGAACAACCCCAACTCTCTCAGCCTGTCTCCATAGGAGAGGTGCTCCAGCCCTCAGATCATCCTCATGGCCCTTCTCTGGACACGTCCCAGCACATCCAGATCTTTCGTGTAATTAGGGACTCCAGAACTGGATGGAGTGCTCCAGGTGGGGTCTCACCAGAGTGGAGTAGAGGGGGAGAATCCCCTCCCTCGCCCTGCTGGCCACCCTTCTCTTGACACAGCCCAGGACAGGGCTGGCTTTCTGGGCTGTGAGAGGGCACTGACAGCTCATGACATGGCCAGACACGGCTCGTCCACCAGCACCCCCACTCCATCTTCTGGAGTGACATCCATCACTATCTCCACAGACTAGAACTGACACACAGATGCAACATGAAAGCGTAGCATTATCTCAGAGGATCTGACCTGACGCAGCTATCTATGATTTTGATGTTAGAGTGCAGCATTGAAGAATTCCTGCCGATGTTTTACATTATGCATGTCATCCAGTTCACAACTAAAAATACTTCAGGTATTTTCCAAAAGCCAGAGCTGGCTCATGCAAACATTTTTGCATGTTTAAAACTGTTTTTATCATCAACGACAAACCTCACTAAGATTATTCATAGGAACAGACCACAAGAGCAGCCCACGGCTGGTTAAATCTGGGTAAGGAGTCACTTTGTGAGAGCTTCAAAGCTTTTGAGTCTTTTATTTCTCAACTCCATTTGCATTAAAATCCCAACCAAACTAAAAAGACTTGGATCTCCATCCAAAGCCCACCTAAGTGATGTTCTACACACAGGTTAAAATCCACAATAATCCATGAATACCGGCTTGGGAGAAGTTAAAAAAAAAAAAAAAAAAGGGAAAAGTTGACTCAAAACGGTACAGACTACATTTAGGCCTCAAAAGTGAAGCGGCTGATACCGGCAGCCTGAAACATGCCCCAGAGCAGCACTAAGTGCCCTTAAAGCGCATATGCACAGCGGCTGTAACCGGTACAATTTAAGGCCACATTTCTAGGAAGCTTATACAGCCTTTCAGGGGTTCCGTGTGTAACCTTTCCCAGCCCCAGCGGCCAAGCCCCGCTCACCGCGGCCGAGCGCCCGCACTCGGCTCCTTCGCCCACCGCACGGGTGGAAGAGACAGCAGCGCTGCTTCCCAGCCCGGTCCCGGGTCCAGCTCCCCACGCCTGGCACAGCCGACGGCAGCCGCCTGGGAGCCGA
>VWZK01003468.1:0-17294 GCA_013396935.1 Baryphthengus martii | reverse complement strand
AGGGCGCGGCCTGGGCGGGGGAGGCCGGAAGCGCGGGGCGGCCGGGCCTGTCCCTGAGGGTCGGCTGCTCTCGCAGCCGGGGCCGAGATGTCTCTGCAGGCGCCGTGTTGCAGCCGAGCGAGAGTTGTGCCTCCTCGGTGAGAGGTGTCCCAATTGTTTAAGCCTTTTTCTTGTAGCTTGGCAGGACGTCGAAGAATAATGGGTGTCGGGGAGTGATTTAAGGCGAATTGCTCGTATTTCAGAGTAGCAAATGACAGATCGAGAGCATAGAGCCTTCCCGGTGCATTAGTCTGAAGAAAGTAGTTCTCAATGTCTTTTCAAAATAAACTGCACCTTAGAAATGAACCACAGAAGTAAACTTGTGAAAAGCAGCATTTGATCCCGTCATTGACGAATGTGCTTGTGCCGATGTATTGGATTTTGAGTTTTGAAGAAGCAATAGGCTCGTATTTACTTATTGTCAGGCATGTTTCTATTTTCCTTAACATGAAATCTCTGAGAATTGTTGCAAGAAAACCCTTTGTGTGTACACTTTGTGTGAAGCCCTTTCTCAGTGGTCAGCTAGGGGTACCGCAGTCAGCGCCATAGCTAGACACCTCAAGAAAAGGTTGTGTGTTGTCCCAGCCGGAGGGACATTCCCCTTCACGATCTGCAAATGATTAATTGTAAGCTGAACACAGCTTTTTATGTGGTTTGCTACCCTTCCTTACATGGGAGGAGATATAGTTTTGACTTGTTAAAAATCACAGCAAAATCAAGGCCGTGATATTTTAAAACAATTTTTCTTCCCTATTTCTCCCTCATGCAAAGCTCCCAGTAAGTCACACAGACATTCATGCTGTATGAAACCTGTAGTTTATCTACCCCACTACTTTGTCTAGACTCTACCAAATACTTCAGAAAATTTTTCAGTGGTTGAGTATTGCATGTCCGCTTGAACGTCTTGCTGATCCCCTGGCTGTTGGTGTGATTTCGCTTATAATTTTAGGTATTCCTGTTGCCTATATGAAGCACTCTTTCAATACGGCCTTAGTTCCCGTGCTTGCTGTTGTAACAATCATTTTGAAAGTCTGTTTCCTGTAAATTATCCATAAATCATCTATAAATGCAGCTAGTGTTGTATTTCTCTGGGAGCATTTTGACATTTCCTCTTACGTCTCTTGGCTGTGAGGGCGATGTCATGAAGAGTATCTGTTCTCCCCACTCCTCCATGCAAAACCTAAAAACTCAGAAATAAATTGTTTTTTTATTTATTTTGCTTTTGTTTTCTCTGATGCAGATTTTTGACTGTGTGTGAAACTAGAGATTTGGGTAAAGGCCTTCAGGAAATTATTTAGCATAGTTCTTGTGTTTCAGGGTCTCTAGTTCAGACTTTGGTATAATCCGAATAGTTAAATCTGTAGATTGCAGAGGTAGAGATAGTCTTAAATCACTTTCCATTTCAGATACCTGAAGGTATTAGAAAGCGTGTAAGTGCACGGGATTCCCATCTCTACGTGGTATCCTAACCGGAAACTGTCATGCTCACTTATTGGCTGTAGAGATCACGCTACAGAAAACACTTCTCTATATTTTCATTTTCTTGTTTTTAATGAGCTGCTCTTAGCCATATTTTTATACTTTTGAATTATTTTTTGTGTCGTTATCTGAATTCTAAATTTCAGGCTCCCAGATTCTCTTTGTGCAGTACCCAGCATTCAGTAAGTAGGCAGGCTCTTCTGTTCCACCCAAATGATGGATTTGTCATAGTCTCCTCCTTATTGTTCCTATACTTTTTTTTCCACTTGCATATAATTAAAACACCCCAGTGTAAGTGAGCGATTTTAGAAACACATCACAACTACTCCACGGTTTCTAGGCAACGCTGAGGGAATGTAGCGAGTTCCACTAGTTCCCTCTCAATCAGCAGCCACAGAATCCTCGAGATGTCCTGGCTCTGAAATTTTTTACCTCCCATGGCAACACATAGCAAAGCTTTACGTATTTCTGATCGTTCTGGCTTTCGGTCCTTTGGCCTTTGGCTCACTGGTCTGTGGGGAGTCTGTGTTTTCTAAGTGTAACGGCAAAGTAAGGCAGATGCATAGCAATGTGCTAACACATGAAATCCTGTAACATGTAAATGAAAACATGCCCGACCAAAAATTGAATCGCTCCTGGACTTCGATCCATCCAGATGAGTGCAGGAGTATGTAACACAGGTTGTCGTAGAGGCTACTGTGGTTGAAGAAGCAGGAACATGACAAAATCTGTCAGGTTTATCCTCTCCCAATTTGAAAAGAGGAAACAGCACTGAATGGTTTTGGCCGCCTTTTTCACCTGGGCATTTTCCCCTTTTTCCTTGGAAATGCACCTACACTGGGGAGGAGTTGAAGAAGCAGGAATATCTTACAAGAGCCACATTTGCAAGTGTAGATGGGCATCTGTCCCTACCCTGACTCACAGAACTATTGCCTTCGTGTCTGCTGCTCTGCCCTGAGTAGCATCCGATGTAGACACCTGATGTACAGTTTGTAGTACTGAGCAACAAAACAGCGTTTTTAAGCCCAGGGTAATGTTTGTTTTTCTGAAAGAAACAGAGTCGCTAAAGAAGATGTGACAAAAAGGCAATAGCCCTTATGATGCCCACTCCCTTTTGGATGCTTAGCCCAGAGACAGGATGAATTTCCTCTGAAAAAGTCTGTGTGTCTGTCAGGACCTCAAACAGTGACCTGCTCGCTTGGAACTGAGATCTGTTCATAATGTCAGAACTCTGGATTTGTGGGATTTGGCTTTCTTGGAAACAATAGCTTTTGTATGTACACTGGAAAACTCAAACCTGCATTTCTTTTATTTCAAGCCGTTGGTTTTCTTCCATGCTTGCTTTTCCTGACAGCTGTCTATCAAACTAAGCCTACATATGCCGGCAACAAGCATCCTGACAACCAGATCTGCACACCACATTCATGGAGCATTCTAGAGAAGCCTTAAACTCATGACACCGTGTACTTGAAAATGGAAATAAATCTCCTGGGTTTCCTCGAGTTTTTATTTGGCATCAGGGCCGTTTCTCAGCGTGGGTTTGTCACCCACCCATGGCTCGGGGTGTCAGCATTCCTAGCCCCTCACTGCTGCTCGCAGCGGGCCGCCACTGACTTCCAGCAGTCCCCAGCTGGTGCATTCAGACCATTAACCTTGCAAGCACTTCTTCTGTGACTATATGGAAAGGAAAATGTTTCCCTGAAAGATCAGAGGAGGCAATGCTTTGTAAATGCATTTAAACAGGCTGTCTGAGCAGGGGTTTTTTGCTACCTGCTTAGGAAATTCTTGTGCCAAAAAAATTGGAGTGGCTCTCATGTAGCTGGTGTGAAAGGAAAAAAAAGAAAAAATTAACCACTGAAAGGAATGTTTAAAAAATACCAAACAAAGCACAAACCACAACATGCTTTTTCAAGAGGAATGGTAGGGGGTTTTCTGCTTTGTATTTGCTGCATGTTCTGAAGTCACATGGTTCTTTGGGTTATTTAAAATCATGTACAGTCTTGAAATGTCATTGCAACTTTCTAAATGATAGAAAGTTATGTGTTCTGGAATATCTGGAGATTTTTCCTTGTTTTCATGGCGATGCATTTAGTTGTTTTCTTGTTATCTGCATGGCAGCAGTAGTCAGAGATTTTTGTAAAGCTAGGGCTCCAGTGGGAAAGATGATGCAGAAACAATTCAGAGGAGGTGGTCCATGTCTTAAAAACTGCAGGGTTTAATACCTTGTAATGTAGAATACAGTAAGGGAGCTACTTAAAGGAAGAGGAAGATGAGGGTACCTGTAGGAATATATAATGACATCAGGTTTATTATGAACACAGCGTTAAACCACCGTGTTGTTTAACAGCTTAGAAAGAAAAGTCTTCCCTGCAGTATGAATAACTACTCCCAAAACTCCCCCAGGAAGCTGCTGTGCAGACGTGCTCTCTACAACTATTCTTCCTCCTCAGATCTGCACAGAGTCTCATAGTGATACAAGAGTACGTGTAAATGTGGGAAAGAAGAAACCTCTGTAAATTGTAAAAGATGTTATTCTCGGCTGTCATGTCAAACCTAGTAGCTGGAGGGACTCAAGATCTGCATGTGTTTATTCTTCCACTGTATCATTTTCTGTTTATCTCCTGTTCCCACAAAAGTTTGAAGACAGGAGGTCTGTGTGTGCAAAACTGTCCTGTGCTAGGGCTGACTGCTGAGTGCTGTTCTTTGCTTATTACTCTGCTTGAACTATTAGAAATTTTAGAATGCAGACTGCAGTAACTAGTGGAGTAATTGGATTTTCGAAGGGAAAAAAAAAGTAAATGTCATAATTCGGTTGTCTGGTTATTAAGAAACGCTTTATTTTCTAATAGAATTACCTACTGCGCCACATGGAGATGCTTACTCAGAGTAAGTAATGAGAAACAGGATGAAAACATCTTTTTAACATTTCAGTGAATATCAGAAAATTAGTACTCAGATGAGACATATATAAATGATACAATTCCATTGAATCCACTGAAGCTATTCTTGCTTCGGTTGAGATGGATCACCTACGTGTGGCAGACAGACAGAAGAATGTTAGTGTGGCGTTTTGTGTGGCCCATCCACCTTCTACACGGTTTCTGCACCGTGCTCAGGTGCACAGGTTTGAACAAATGGGGTCCTCTGTGCTGAAGAGAGCTCCTTCAGCTTTGTCAAGGCCAGGAGGAGGAATTCTCGGGGACAGCTTTAGAACTGCCTACAGAAGACACTACAGATGTACTATGATTTTCCACAGCTCTTCGATGCATTTTCAGTATCTGTGCGGATGTGAAATACAGTTTCACTAGAAATAGACATGAATTCCCAACTGGAAGAGTTTGAGGGTTTTATTTTCTTTTAAACAGTCACTGGGATGACATTGCCTGTGTGTTTATGAATACTGGAAGATGAAGAAAACACACTGAGCAAATATCTTGCATGCCATGTTTGATAAGTGATAGCAATTTTGGTCATGTTAACCACTTGTAGCTAGGTGTGGAGGAAAGCAATGGGCAAGAAAATGGCAGGAATCAAAACGGAGTGTGTGAAGTTTAACTGTTGGAAGCAAATCCTCTAAGAGTAATTTTTCTGTGGCATCATTTCATTAATACAAAAAAAAAAAAATCTCGGGAAGAATTGCCATAATTACTTTCTGTTACATTGTCTGGGATTTCCCTTCGGCAAAAGCTATATTCCAAGGAAAACATCTACGTAGTAAATTTGTATGTTATTGCTGACATCATAAGACTTCAGGAATATCCCTGTTTAGATTTAGACACAACCTGAATTCTACCATTTTAAAACTTGGTATAAAACTTTTTTTTTTCAAACTTCAGTGTGATGGATGTTTCTCAGGCTGAAGAATCAGGATGCTCAGGGTCTGTTTAGAGTTTCGTCAGTGACTTGTGTGACTGTGTATACACCAGTTTGAGCGCCTGAGTAGGTTGCCATCTAAATGGCCTTAACGTGATTCATAGTTGAGAGTGAAAATGGAGACATTTAGAGTTAGCGTACTTGTCTGCGGTTTTGGGATGAGTCTTTGCACTGTGCTCTTCATCATTAGAAACAGAAATGACAGCTATCGTTTGAATAATAAATATCAAAACTGCAGATTATGATATGATTGAGACCTAAACATAGAATCATATGTATGTCTAATCTAAAATCACAGAAGCCAGTAGGGCAGTGATTTTTAATATTAAACTTGAATATCTGTAATGGGGTGCAGCAATTCCACACAAGACTGGAAGGGCTTGAATCTACTCTGAGTAAGCAAATCAGTTACACAATGTAGAAATAAAGGAGAACGAGACTAGGATAGGGAGAAGTCTCATGTGTTGTAATGGTTTCTTTAAAGACAGACACTAACATCATCATATTAATCTCTTCTCTAAGCTGTTCGATCTCTTAGAATTTGTATGCTTTTATTCTTGCAGCCCTCTTTAAAAGTTTGCTCAAAAATTCCATTCCTTAGATGACTAGAAACCTTTAAATTCATGATCAGTGTATACTCAGTTAATGTTGTTGTACCAGTATTAGTCTCATGCTCTTATATTCGCTTTTCCCAAGTTAGGCTTCCCATTGCCCCAGTTCATGTTTTTCTTCGTCTGTTCTAGTAAGATCTGTGCTAGAGACATATACGTGATTCATATGAGTTTTATTTTCCAAGACTTCCCATGTTGAGTTAATATTCCCATGTCTCTTTTCTCCTGTGAACATCTAACGTTGTCGATAATGACAGTTCTTCTTTGTCCTCCAGTGCAGGCCTTTGCGCTTGGTGCTACTAATAATTGTGTTCTAATCTGTACCACGTACATTTGCAGTATTAATCAATACTTTCCAAATGATGATCTGCTCCTTCTCAGTATTGTCGATATCTTCCAATTCCTGTCATTTTCACATCCCATACATTATAAATATTCACAATTAGCTATTTTACAAGATGTACTATTCAAGTAGCAAGTCTTCCAAGATTGGTCCTCCAGGATCATCACCTCTCTCCAATCCTTGTAGTTTACCTATCAAAAAAATCTGTTTTGTCTCCCTTTTAGGCGTTATTTGTGCATTTACTGATTACTTCCGCATTCCCTTGGCTTCTGCTTTCTTTAAAATATATCCCTGAAGAGTCTTGAGGTCAAACTAGCAGGCCTGTCACCACCTGGAAAATTTTCCTCCTTTTTAGACCACAGATACAATTCTTCGATTACTTGGTATCACCGTGAGCTTGGTGGCTTGGTTACAGTTAGTCATGTTCCTCTCCCCCACACAATTCTCTTTTCCTTTTTTGTCAGCTTTCTCAGAACTCTGTGAGGATTTCTTGAGTAACCTCATTGTGTTACAAAACTTCATAAGCTTGCTCTGTCTGATAGATAAGGACCTTTGTCCGTGAAGAGCTAAGACAGCTGATAACCATAAGGCAATACACTTTTAAGGAAGTATCCAGTCAACTCTGGTTAGAAAGTATTAGCAGGTTCTTTCCGCCTCAGCAAAAATTATAGGGAAGGAATTTCTATTCACTTTACTGGAGGTGTAGTAATTTGGTTCTTAATGGTGTTTGTTAATCGTATCTCTTAAGTCCAGGGATTGAAGAGATAGCAACCTATGACAAGAGTTATTTCATTGATTAAAACTTAATGCAAATTTTAAATAGACTCAGTTGTTCTTGGCCTTAACAACATCAGCAATTTTTTAGGTAGACTAGAATACCTGAGAAGGAAGGAGACACTTCTAAAACAAAGCACTTAAGATCAAAACAAAACTGAGGTGAACGCAAGGCTCCCTGTAAGGCTGCTGTCTTGAGATTTCCACTTACAGAGAAGGATCTTCCTTATTGCTTTGGAAATGGCTGAAAAAAAATCGATTTCTTTTAGTAAAAGTTGAGACAGTGGCAAACATCTTTGATTTACAAAGTATAAATGGAGGTAGCGGTAGCTCAGCCACATCATTTCTGCTGCTTTTTCTTTGTGGGTAAGAAAAAAAAAATGATTGTTGTTTCATTTGCTGAAAGTAGAGCTAGACTACCTTTTTTTTTCTTGGCTACTGATAACTTGATTTTCACTTGAAGATTTCACTGGCCACTTCTTTCGGATCTCAGTAGGTTTTGAGGTTTACAGTATTAGTAACTAGCTCATGTTTGCTGTGTTGTGGCTGCTGCAGTTTTACTCATCTGAAAATCTGTTTCTCCAAAATAAAGAATTGTAGAGTTATATTGGTTTACTTTTGTAAGTTCCCACGGCAGCCCCTGCAGCTCTAAAGATGCTTTGGGCTGTCAGACTGTTGTGCATCTGATGTTTGCAACAGCTGGATTTCCTCTTACTGCTGTGTGGGAGTCAGACACGACTACTAACAAAAGGAAGTTGACTGCCTTTTATTAGTAACACCTGATTAATGAATAGTGAATGTCACGGTAGAGGATAAAGTAGGCCAAAAGTAGGTGTTTGTTTTAATGACATCATTCCTAAAGCCAAAACTGAAATATTATTAATTTTGGAAAATATTGTGACAAACAATCACAATCTTAGAGAATTTTCTGCACAAAGGGCCTACTAGTGCATCAACAAAGAAAAAAAGCCACTTCTTTAAATACCCAGCCGAAATCAGTGAAGCAAAACCGAATCAAGTCCTATCTGCGGTGAAGATACCACACCTCTGAAGCAGAGAAAAAACGTTCGGAAGTCAAATACCAGATGTCACCCTATTTGGTTTAGAGTTTTGTCACAGCTTAAGTGAGTACTGATTGCAGCGCTTCGGGGAATTTCCTACAAGACATGGAGAAACAATCAAATCCCAGCGTCTCTGCAGTTTGTCTTGAGTGCCTGTCTTCACCCAGTTACGAGACAAAATCAATTCTGATATGGAAAAGCATGGAAGTGCAAAAAAAAAGATTGCTTTGTAATTAAAGTTTTGATGGATCTTTAATTAACACGTCTGTGTTTCATGCAGTTTTGGCACCTGCTTCTCAGGACAGAGGAATGAAGATCAAAAAGGCAAAGAGAATTATGGGAGGGAGAAAAAGGAAATTGATACCTGAGGATAAATTGTCAGGTATAGATTTCTGTGGTTACACAAAATGAAAAATTAAAGAGCCTTTGTCATTTATTCTTTTTGGACTAATATAAAATCAAGAATGAGATATTTATTATAATTAAAGGATGATGCTATGTTGCCAGAAAGTAATAAGAAGTACTGATTTATAACCCACATAGCCAGCTTGTGTAATTTATAGATGCTTGTGGTAATGGAGAGAGAGAGTAGTTTTATGCAAAGATTTTGTATGCAATAAATTGCTGGAATAAGAGGTATATTTTTAACAAGCAAAATGGTAGCACCAGATGTATGTATGTTTTGATTCTTACATTATTTCATTAACGACAATATTTTTCAGTATACCAGTCTGGGTTCTTAGGTCATAAAAGTACCTTTTTTTTTTTTTCTGATTAAGTGGTTTTGCTTTGGACAATCTCATTCTCAGTTTTCACTGTATTCAGGATTCTCATGAAATTAGATGAGATGCTGGACCATTCTATACACCAATTACATAATCTGTAAATGGCCATAATAATATTTATTCTAGAGGGTTTCATGATTCACTTTTGCGGGTAGGGAGTTTTCAGATACTCAGGTGGAAGATGCTAAAGAAAATAGAAATAGCTGTATTGCTTCTCCTTGAAATATCAAGTAAAGGCATTGGCAAAGGCAAGTTATTGATCTATCTGACAAGGAGCCATACTAGCAAGCTTGCGTGCTTGTTTATGGATTTAGTGGCATTTAATGTCAGGTAAGTCAAATTTCTGTCAACGTTTTACTAACCGTAGCTGTTCTGAGTTCCATCTTGGCATTCAGAAAGCTGGCACCATAACGGTGCAGTTTGGCACTACTTCTGAACTCTACGATGGAGTCCATTTTTACCACTGTCTGTGCAGATAGACGATTATAACGGTGACAGAGCTTTCATTCATTCCATTGCCTTTCTGCGTTCAAAGTGCTTGCCGGCATAGTTCTGTGCTAAATTATTTTCTTTAATTCACAGAATCACAGAATGGCAGGGATTGGAAGGGACCTCTGGAGATCATCTAGTCCAACTCCCCTGCTAAAGCAACTTCACCTCGAGCAGGTTGTACAGGAACGCGTCCAGGTGGGTTTTGAATCTCCCCAGAGAAGAAAACTCCACAACCTCTCTGGGCAGCCTGTTCTAGGACTCTGTCACCCTCAAAGAAAAAGAAAAAAAAAATCAAACCAAAACCCACAATCGAACCCCCAGATTTGTAATATATGTAATTGTGATCTGACTGGTCAACGACCATGTTAAGTCTCTGGGAACTAGAGGCTACCTGCATCACATTATTTAGTATAGTATAGTAAGGAAGCAGATTGGAACTACTACATGGGTTCTTTATAGACAAATACAATGTAAAATTGTGAAAAAAAAAAAAGATATGCTGGTCAGCATAGCTCCTTTTAAACAGAAGATCTCAAGGAGTAACTTACAGAAGTAACTGCAGCTGTTCTAGAGCTGTAGGGATGCATTTCTGAATTACTCCATAAAAAGGTGTGCATTGAATGTGTGCATTAAAAATGCAAATGTATAATCGAGGCTGCCTGTAGACAACCTGCAGCTGTTAGCTTGGCAATTTCATGTACGTTACATTTTCCCATTCTTCAGCACAAAGATAGGTTATCTCAGTACAATTGCCAACTCATACAACCTCTTTATTTCCTTTATATTCCCAGAATCTTTTTATGATTCTATATGTTGACATATTTCTTTTCCTGGGTAGCCTAATGAAATTCATGTCCCTATTGATCTATAGGCTGTAGCTGTTCTGCTGACTGTGAGAAGCCACTGCTTATGGATTGATTCACGGGAAGCTTCTCACTTTGCTGTGAGTTTGCCCTGTGTGAATAATGCCGGACTCTCTTGCTGTGTTGCGTCTAAACCGCTCCCACAAAATACTGTGACAGTTAATGAAATGGGCGGTGATGTTATATGTTAGCTTGAATCTAGTCTTTTCATCACTTGCTTTTTTAACCAAATTCACTAGATTCCACTCAGGGGTTTGTGTATTGGTTTATTTTTTCATGACTCTATACGTGTGTGCATACACAATTTGTGTAGAAGCTTAAATTGGGATGCACCTGCTGTTAGGCTACTCATCTTCAGAAATGCAGGAATAGCTTTTTCCTTGCTATTATATTAAGGTATTTGGTCATGTGCTGTTTTCCTGATTATTATCATTATAGTGCTTGGCACACTGATTCTGTAATTAACATTAACGTTTTCCAATTTACTCAGAACATAGCCCCCACTCTTCCTACAGGAGAATAATACTTTATTGATTCAATTTTGCTTGAAATATCATCCCATTTCAAAGTCATTTTCCCCTGAGAGATCCAGCGCTGAAGGTGCCAGTGGTGTGCAGGCACAAAAACCCAGGCAATTCAGAATGTCAGCCTTTCAAACAAGGGCTAAACTACTGACTGCAAAAGTTCTACATCTGTGTGGCTGAAAAGATCTACGTCCTGGGCCACAAAGTCGCGGGAAGTTGTGGGAGAGTGCTGGGAGTGAAACTGGATAGGAAGCCTCATCTCGTTCCTTATTCCAAAGCTCCATACTAAACACCATTGCTTTCACATTTTGGGAACAGCTTCTTACTACACGAGTCATGTGAGAAACATTTTAGAAAGTAGTAAAGCTCTTCTAAGTGCTGTAAAAGTGAGATGATGATTAATGCAAGAGTTGTAGTCAACCCTTTAAATGCTTGATATAGCTTCTTTCTTCCCCTGCTCCTCAGAGCAGAAAAGAAATAGGCACAACTGAAAGCTGTTGGAGGGCTGGTTGCGATGAGTGGTGTCTGTGCAGACTGTTCCTCCCTACTTTATTCTACGGCTGCATTAATCCCCACATTTAATAGGCTGCTGAGGCCACGTTCTATGTTGAAAACCACTGAAAGGAGCAGCTGCAGTTAGTGGCATACTCGATTCCAAGGAACGATGAAAGTTTTCAATAAAATGAGTGGTAAGACAATGCTTCTGAGACCAGCATTAACATCTTTGGTGCGTGTGGCTCCTGACCCTGCCCTACTGACTGATGAGTCTGCTCTCATGTCTAAGGGAAGTAAGGTCAGAGTACAGGGTATGCATTCTTCCCTGTAGATGAATTAATTCTCCTAGTCTGGCAGGAAACAGTCAGGCTATGCAGCAATACAGGAAATAACCTGAAGACTTGTCCAAGATGGTTGCATGTTCAAAGTGCAAAGCTTTTAAAGCTTTTTATCCACCTGGAGGCATTAAACAAAAAAAAAAGCATTAAAGCAACAAACATATCCATAAAACTATGTTATTTGTCTCTATTTTTCTTGATATTGCAATTCACAATCCCTGCAATTTTATACTACTCCTTGAGTGATTCCCATATGTGCAGGTGTGATTTGATATGGTTTTGTAGTCCATTAAACACTTCCACTCATTTATACTGCATTTTGCTGTTAAGCAAAAGAGTCTATGTCCCACCCATTTATCTCAACGTGAGGAAAAACTTTTTTTTCCTGTGAGAGTGACACAGCCTGGAACAGGCTGCCCAGAGAGGTTGTGGAGTCCCCTTCTCTGGGAAGATTCAACACCTACCTGGACACGTTCCTGTGCAACCTGCTCTAGGTGATCCTACTTTAGCTGGGATGCTGGACTAGATGATCTCCAGAGGTTCCTTCCAAGCCCTGCCATTCTGTGAGTCCGTGTGATCCTTACCCTTCTGATGTCAAGGCCACCTATTCTCCAACTCTTCATCCGTACCACAGGCATTGGGCTTTTCCCATTCCCTTTTTGCCTCATCGCTGGCACGGTTGCCCATCCTTCTGTGAGTACGTTCCTGACGCTGAGCGCTCTGCGGGCGCTGCCCCTCATTTTCCCTCTCCAGATATTTTGTGTGCTGCTGCTCCAAAGTCCGCCTTGTCACTGCATCGGCACCGCATTGCCTCGGCAGACCGAGCTCTCCGCCGGGGCCGGGAGCTCAGGCCCCAGGGAGGTTCCCGTTCCTGTTGGCTGGCAGCGCCGGTGTCTCCCGGCCAGGCGCCACTGTCCAGGGTGCTGAGAGCCGTCGGCCGCCTGGCAGGGCTGCTGCCCCTCCCCTCCCTTTCGTGTCTCTGCTACCGATGTGCATGTCAAAGAAACAGAGGCATCTCTGACAGCTACCCCTCCCCGAATTTCCTGTGTAAGAGAGAGGAAAGTTATCAACCTGCTGAGATGAAGCCTCGCGTATCTGTCTAGTAAGAAATTTTAACAGAATTATGTGAGGGAAGAGAGTAGTACTGCTATAAAATGATTTTGGTTGCTTGTTTTTATTAATCAGGCTTGCTGTTTTTGTCAGATATCAACCTTTGATCTTATGAGGATTCTTCAGGGACATCACGGAAAAACTGAGAGCCAGATTGTATTTCTCCATGACTGTGATTCAGGAGTAATCGTACTGAAGTCAAATTAAACTAATGTGAAACAGATGTAAGTGGGTTCAGACAGAGACTCAGCGCTATGCAGCTTGCGCTAATACTTTTTTACATGGCAGATCTTTTACTGAAAAAAAAATTGCTCCGATGTCCTATTACACAAGTAATGTGCATATACTTTTTCAGCTAGAATAAAAAAGCAAGCTAACTGCTTCACTAGTCCTTGCTGGCCATACAAAGGGATTGAAATAACAGGTGTCTGGAAACTGGAGTCTGGCTAGTGAAGAACGGTCACAAGAAAAGAACTGAGGACGAGGAAGGTGATTACAAACTGTGAACTAGGTACTCCCTCTCCTGTTCTGGCGTTTAGGGAGTTGCTGCTTAAAGTGAGCCTGTTGATATGAACGATGTGTTAGGACATGAGAGGCAGGATCCACAGCGGATTCCATTTAGTGTCGCTGGCCAAAGGAACCTGCAGACAGGCTGTTGTAACTCAAACAGGTCAAATCTGAGAAGATACCATCATGGCAAAGGTTATTACTGAGGTGTAAGTGCCTCAGGTGGACTCCCTGATTTCCTTGAAACCATTTTTGCCAATAAGTACATTTTCTGGTTTTGTGGATTCATCCCTGAGCGAACGAAGACACGACACTGCACGCTACGACTTAAAAGTGCTAAGAGACTGCACGCAGTAGAAGACAATAAAAATAGTAGGTTGTTTTTCCTTGCACAGTACATAGTAATCCTGATTCTTGGTTAACTTCTTAACTCCTAACCGCACTAAAGCTTCTGAAAATCATCTGAAAAAAAGGTCTTCAGGTTATCCTGGAGAGAAGACTTCAAAAGTCGTCCTAGACAGAAGGCTTTCTAGAGAATAAAGAAGTTATAAAAGGATTCTCCACTGGACCCTGTCCAGATTCGTACTACTGAAGGATGGGTCAACAAAATACATAAAAAAACCAAACAGATGCACTTCTCTGGCTCTCTTCTGTAAATAACAGCACTCCTGTGCCAATAAACTGAACAAAGAATGATCTTCACACTCAGAAATACCAGATTTCAAACAATCGTACAGTTGACCGTAAACCGAATGATTATACACACAAATAAACATACTGCACAGTGGTGACACAAAGACTGTCTAGACTTCCATCTAGCCATGTCTCGTCTCTTCAGTGCCTCCAAGAAATGGAAGATACAAGTTACAGATTATTTTTATCTACTATCAATGCATTTTTCCATTCCCGCTCACTGGGTTTAAGTAGCTATAAGAACTATTTGTTCATCTGCTCTGTTATGGCTTTCTTGGAGTTACATCAGAATAACTTCCAGATCTCCCATGTCATATCACTAATGAACAGTAAATGAGCATCTTTAGGAAGATTTAGGCAGATTACTTGGATAAACTGCTGATACTAAGTCAAGTCCTGAAAATTCTTATACAGGTAGTAAACCAGATTGATCATGCTGTATATAGTTGTTTGGGGTTTTTTTCTTGTTGTTGATTTTTTTGATGGTCTTTCATTTAAATATTAAACATTACTGAATCCACTTAGCTTATAAAAGTTGACAGAGTAACATCTTGAAACACTATGGCTTCAAGGCACCAGTTCTCCCTATCATGAGAATTCGACATCACTGAGGGGTGAAAGGCCTTTTATTTGCATACGATAATAGTTACGTTTTTATGCAACAGCTGTGCTGTCAGTGAAAGATGCGCTCATTGTGCCAAATCCGTCGCTGGAGTAACCCCATTGATTTTAAATGAGTTACTTTGGGAATAAATTGGCCCACTAGATAAAACTGCAGGTCTGAGGCATCAAAATAATTGAGCAAGATTTCCATGATCATAACAGGGTAAAAAAAAAAAAAAAATCGAAACAGTGACATTATGTCGTGCATTCATGTACCTGACAGATCACAATTGATTTGCCACAAGGTTTTTAAACCACATAGCTAGAGAAAATGTTTATGTAGAGCTCAGAGATGTTTTTTGGGAGTATGGGAACATTCAGAGGGTACAAGAAACAGGAATATGGTGTTGTGTCATTATTGTCTACTTATCTACTGTAAGTCAAACAAATACATGGTGTCTCTCTAAGGTCAGTTTAATAATAAAGGATTCATATGACCGCATGAAAATTCCTCTTGTTCAGACCGTAATGATCAGGATGTGTTTCTGAGAATGAACTACCTGAAGATTTCACCTCTTGGCTCTAGACTTCCTGCGTATGTTAGCAGGAATGTAATGCTTCTCAGTGGCCTGTTTGGTGATCTTAGGTGAGTTCTCAGTCGGAAGATACCTGTAGCAGAATACCCAGCTCGTCTGTTAGCTGCTGATAGTTATGGCAGAAAGACAAAGTAGTGCTTGGGTTAGCATGACACACTTGAGTGATACCGTCTCAATGTCAGCTTTTCCCAGTAATGTACAAGGAAAATGCCAGTAAAGTGGAAACTCTTTTGAATGCTGGGGAAAAGTTATGTACATCCAAATATATGTTATATGTATGTGTGTATAAATACATGAATAGTTCTCTATTGATACGTATTTGTTAAGTGCCTTATTGGGGGTTCAGAAGCTTTCTTTGAAGTCTTTTTGGTTATTGGAATCATTAAAAGATTTCCCAGGCATGATTCCAGTGATCACACAGCCCAATTTGCGGAGCCTACCCTCATTTTTGTTTCCATTCAGTTTGCAGAAGTGACGTCAACAGGAGTCCTAAAGCCTGTTCAGAATGTATCGTGGGTTGCTTGCGAAGGAAATACCTTGTGCTCCCGATGTCATCATTACAATCATCTCAAATTCAAGTCTGGCTGAGCAGGCTCATTATCATTCTCACCATGTTCTCCCTTAGAGCAGCCTCTCCCGCCTCCTCCTGTACAGCACAAAACAAGAGCCACAGGGGGGCTCGGATTAAGGAAAGGAGAGACAACCGGCACCTCCCCCCAAGAAAACTTGCTGCTTTACTTCCATCTACTTTCTTCAAACTACAGACTGCCTTCTAGGACCTTGCACACCACCACCAAATGAAGGTGTGGATTCACAAGTATTGATTTCCCCTTGCTGTTTAGGGTTGAACAAAGACTGGGGACAAGCATGGATGTGTGTATTTATTTAGCTTCTGAATGTGAATACAAATAGAGTGTGCCAACCTGCACAGTAAGTTTCCTGAAGAGAGCCACACTTTTTAGACAGTTGTTTTTTTTTTCCACCAGGCCAGATTTCTCTCTTTTGTCTTAGAAGGTTAGCTAATATCTGAGCAGCAGATAGGAAAGCAAGCTAGAGAGGGCAGTTGAGAAAAAAAAAAGAAGTGCAGAGCAAAAAGCAGGGGGACAAATTGTTGCAGGGATCAGGTTAGATCACGACCACATTTCCTGAAAATTCAGAAAGTCTTGGCTATGGGCCTCAGGACTGACTCTGATACAGATCTCTGACCCATGACCCACGTGAATTCGTGGATATCTCCCCATAACCATCCCCGGCGAACAATCCCCTTCAGACAAGGAGTTGTTTTCCACTGTGGAAGAGAGGAGGCAGGACAGGGTTAACCTCTCACAGCCTTCCTTCAGGCCCCTAGAGGGGCTGGGGTTTTGTTTCCCCGGCTGAGGAGTGGGGGTAGCTGGGGCATGTATTGTAACTGGAACTGGAGACCTTTCTGGTGTTACCAGCCTGGTGTGGGTTTGAGGGAAAGCCTGGAGCAGGAGGGAGAATGCAGATTTGGAAAGCAGCGAGTGTCTGGTGATTGCGCAAGGTAAAGCCAAGTCTTCTCCATTTCCCCGCGCCCCTCTGACAGCTTGGGGTGGGGGGGCTCCGAGAGACCTGAAGCTTCCCCCCCCAGCTCCTGCCTCCTCCCCGCAGCTTGGCCATCTTTCAGCCCTGCCTTTGCCTTGTCGGGAGTTGTCTATCCTTGGCCACAGCGCGAAGAGGAGCGGCAACAGACAGGGGAAAGGGAGTCCCCTACTTTCGGGGTGCCCGGTGTCGGTACCCCAGAGCCTGCGGGGGCTCGGACGATCCCCTGCCCTTCCCCTCCCCCTGCGCTGCAGAGGCTCTGGATGCTGCCGTCCTCCTGCCATGTGCCGCCGCCGCCGCCGCTCGTAGCTTAGCCGCGCGTATCTCCGGCTGCAAACTCCGCCAAAGAAGCCTGCATCCTCCTCCCGGGAAGGATACCCAGTAAGTACCAGCCGGAGCCTGCCGCCTCTCTAGGGCACCCCGCCACCGCCTCTTACAAAGGGACTCATAGCCTCTCCCCACCCCTTTTTTCTATGCCAGTGTAGAGAGGGGCTCTGGGAATTCTCTCCAAAGCTGTAGGGTGGCTCCCTCCTCCTCCTCCTCCTCCT
>VWZK01003466.1:94084-172916 GCA_013396935.1 Baryphthengus martii | reverse complement strand
TATACTATAAAGAGAAAGGGATGGAGCTTTCCAAACTATATTGAGAAATTAGAGGTTAATATTCTTGACAAACAGGACAGGGCATAGGTAGCATTAAAAACATTGGATTCTGTGAAAAGATGAGTATGTTGGGAAGGCAGCTGCCTGTAGAGATTTCTGTGGACTGGAGAACTGAAATGAGTCATGAGTCAATGTCACGATATTTCATTCAGGAAAACCGCTGGTCTCCCATCTGTTTTGTCCTATCGTTGAGATTTCACTCGAGTAGTGTGGGGAACCCTGTGGTTCTTTGCACACAGCAGAGCCAGTGCTGGAGAGGATATGACTGGGATTTGACAGTAAACTGCAAATGCTGTGGTGTGGTTGAAGAATCAGGAAATATTTTTCCTCTAACTGCTTTTATAGGAATTTTATTTTCTTTTCCTTAAACTCAGTAGCTTAACTGATGAGTTCTGTTGCTTTATAACAGTACCTGAACACTTCACCATCTTTATTTGCTGCTGTCCTTTTTTCAGAGATGGAGAAACAAAACACAAAGTTTAGGGGCAGAATCCACCGAAGAGCTTAGACCTTGCACTGCTTGGTTTCCAGGCAGCTTGTTTACAGTGAAATTCAGACATCCAAGTTAAATATGGACACATGTAGATGGAAGGAGGCAGTACATGGGAATGGGAAGTTGTGTAAGCTAGTGGGTGAGAAGTGCTAAGGAGCAGGGTGGGATCTGTAGTCTGGCAGTTAGGTACTTGCCTCTTGCTCAGAGAGGGAGATACCTGTCTTTACGTGGGGTTCAGAGCTGTGAATATCTCCTTGGTTAGGTCTACTCTCTCTTTAGGAATGCAGGGCTCAAAACTGGAGGCAGGCCATAAATTTGAATCCTTCCATGGTGAAGCTTCTTAAATTACTTGTAGTGAGGATCTTCCTTTTTTTTTTTTTTTTTTTTNTTTTTTTTTTTTTTTTTTTTCTTTTTATAAATAATCAAATGTTCTGGATAAGAAAGCAGTAGACTTGCCTCATAAGCCAAAGGCTATAGAAGTGGCTGTGCTGAGGGGAGGGCATACTCACAAAGAAGGAGAAATCTCTGGTGAACAGCTGGCTAATTTACACACTATCTAACAGACAATGGACTCTACATTCGGTCATCTCGCCTCTTCCGTGTGCTGAGCAAGGAGCATCTTGGAAATGAGGGTGTGCTCAGTTCTACGCGAGTCTCACTGAACAGCAATTCACCTGCGTTTTGAGTTGGGCCTGAAGCTGTCTGCGTTTGTGGTTGTGGTGCTATTCATTGGATTAGATGCTGACTAGTTCTCTGGCTTAGATTTTCTCCCTCTGGTTCAGGAATGCAGCACTAACCAGGTCTACTTCAGGTGAAGTCTGGACAGTCTCTACTTGTGTTGGCTTTGATTATTTTATTTGGTATTTTTTTAGCGCTCTGTCACTATTTCCTGTCACAGGTATTTCTTTGGTGGCTGATGTACAAATTGCTGACAGAGAAGAGGCAAATTCAATATTATCAGATCTCTGCTTATGCCAACTTTTGCCCCTTCAGTACTGGCTTGCCTCTCTGTAGTACCATTGCTCTCCCCTGGCATTCCCTTGCCCTTTAGTAGCAGTCTCTTCCCCCCTCAGCATTATGTTGCTCTTGCTCCTATCAAGTTTTTCTGGCAAATTCCATAACGATTTTGTGAAGTGCTATTTTTCTGTCACTGCTGCTTATATTTATTTAGCAGCTGAAGGATGGATGGATTCTCTGTGGTTGAAGGGCCCTTCTGCATGCTTTAGACTCACTTGAATGCTCTCAGCCTGATCTAAGGGCTCTCCAACAAGGAGCCACCAACATGCCTCTCAGGAAGTCAGGGAAACATCTGCTGAAGGTTTGGTTTCTTTTCCAATCAGGTCAGAGACTTTCCCACAAATTGGCAAAGAAGGAGCGGAGCAAACAGACACTGAGCAGGTCCAAATACAGGATAAGCTCAGCATCTTGTGCTGCATCATGGGTTGTGTTTCCTCTGTACAGAAGCTAAGAGGGGACCGTTTGCTTTACCAGCCTCTTGTGTGAGCACTCAACCGACACAAGAGGCTCTGCTCCTTTCCCCTTGGGGAGATGCTGGAGGAAAGAGCTCTTGAAGGCTAAAGAAAACAAAACAATGTTTACTTAGCTGGAGAGCAGAGCGTGCCCTGCGTAAATTGCACGAGGGCCTAAAAGTGCTTCAGAAATGAAGTACCTCTGAAATGGGGTCCTCAAGGTAAATGTAAGGCAGGATGATGCCATTTCCCCAGCTGATAGGGTGTCCCATTGGTTTGTTTAAGGGTCAGATTTTGACTACTCTGGGCCCCCACTCCAGGGAAAATTACATAAAGAACACACTGTTCCCGAGGAAGAAGTGTTTCTCTCATGGTTCTCCCAGTTCTGTGCCTTCATTGGTTGTCCACTAAGGTTAACTCGTGAGTCCAACTCACAGGACAAGGGCTCTACTTATGGGAAGGAGAAAAAGGGAAAGGGTGTTCTGAGAGCTCTCCATTGGCATGATACAGCAACCCATGGATGTGAGAGATGGTCACATTCAAAGGCTTGGAGGGGTGAAAGGTACTTGCTGAATCCTGGGATGTGTTTCAGGTGCAACGGAGGCTAATCCATGTTTCTGTGTGCCCCTCGGTGTGTTACAAGTGGTGGTTTTTTTCCTCTGACTTGAACCGTGACAAATACAGGTCCTATTTCTAATTCTAGGTGTCCTTGGATCAGTCATAGGTATGCAGGCCAAGATGGCATATTTCCAGCGTAGTTATTGCCGATGTGGTACCCAGTCTCACATGTATTTTGTGCTCTGCGGATGAAAATACAACATTCCTAGTACAGTAGGATCAAAAGACTGCATCTTGCCCCATACAGACCTCCTGTAGCTTTTGTTTCTGTGACTGGATGCCTGGCTGCAATTCGTCATCGATATACACAGAAGTGTCTTGACATAAGCAGGTGGATTTCACTTCCAGCGTACAGCTCATTGAGGCAGTCAGTTCCCAGATCTCTTTCCTCTCTATAGGCATCTTGGTGATGCTCTGGATTTCTAAGAGTACTTTATTTCTCATCATAATGTGTTTTTTTTTCAGGCGAACTTGAAATGCATCCATGCTGGCTGTTGATTATTGGCATCCTGAGTTAGTAGTGATCCTTACAGAAATGGGGATATCAGACTAAGCGGTTATTTGTTCATGATCTCCTTGCTCCATTGCAGTAGGCCTGATACTACAGTAGAATCTTGGTTCTGTCGTGCAGGAAAGCACATTATTGCACTTTGTTGTTGAATCAATCATCAGATATTTCCAGCAATTCAATTTCTTGGGCAAGGGATGTCATAAAAATGATTAGGCTGAAAAAAACCCCCCAAACCTCTTCTGTCCAGACCTTTTTTTTTTTTTTGTTGTTGTTTTTTTGTTTGTTTTTGAAGTCTGCAGTCGATTTGCTGGACTCATGACATGAGTTTTTATTATGTGGTGCATTAGAACCCTTGCGAAAAATAAAACATGTGATGTGGAAAGTCTCTAGTAAAGAGTGTCTCAGGAAAAGGAAAACAAAACCCTTCAGTCTAACGAAAGAACAGTCTGTGTGAAAGTAGCTTGGTATTTAATTGGGAATTGCAGTCAGTCTGCAGATGAGCGGCCTTGCTGGCATCTGCAGGTGGGTATTTTGCTTATGCTTTACAGTTCGCCTTTCTGCTTGTGCTTGTGAGTGTGTTCAGCCTGTCAGCTCAGAGATGCAGAGATGGCTGCGGTTTGTGGCTGCTCTTATTCCAGAAGTATCAGCAGTTCCCAATACCACATAAATGAGTGTTGTAAAAGTGTGTTAGTAGGAAATAGACCCTGCAGAAATAGCTTACAGTCCAAATGGGTGTGACAGCACTTGTTTTAGAGATGGAAAGAGCCTTTAGAGGTCGTTAGAGATCAAGTGATGTGACCAAGATCATGCAGGGCCTTTTGCACTCTAAATTATATCTGGGACTTCTGCCTCACAGGTTCAGAGCTCACGAGGGCATTTTAATAGAGAATTTTTAGGAGATGCACTGACATACATTCATTCAAGGTAAACGTGATCTGCCATCTTGGGCCCAACCCCAGATTTGCTTTCATCAAGTTTAATTATGATAATGGTTCATTTAACCTTTCTGCCTCCCCCTAACTTCCACTTTAAGGCAAAGGCATTGGCTGAGAAACCTTGGACTGCGCAGTTCCATTTTTAGCTCTGTCTGACTCATTTAATGATTTGGTCAGGTTAGTTTGTCCTTGACTCAGTTTCCCCACTGTCAGAATGGGACTAATAACACTGTCCTGCTTTTTGAGGAAAGGTTATGAAGATAAATTCATTTTGGCAGGAGAAGAGTCCTGCAGGGCTAGCAGAATTAGGAGGAGACAAGCGCGCGCTCTGTTGCAAGTATTATCTATCGCTTGTTTCTCACAGCCCTCCCTTGACTTTTACTGACTATCCTTTCTCCTCTTGCAAATCACCAATGTGTATATTGATCATCAGTATCCCTTGCACAGACTACAGGGCCACTCTCCATCAGCTTCTCTGCCCTCTCAGAGGCTGATGGTTTTACAGTTATTTGAGCAAAGTCCTGGCCACACCAATGTCAACAAAGCCAGGATTTCATCTCTGTTTTTCCACCACATGAGTGCTGCTTCTTGTGCACAGAGGCTGACCGTGGCGTGGCTACTGCTGTCATTTTCTAGGGCTCCTCTAAGGAAGAACAGTCCCTTCCGAAAAATGCCGAGGTGGTTTCAGAGGCAAACTGATGGTTGGAGAGGGAAAAGCCAGCCCCACAACAATCTGACTTCTTCTAGAGAGGGTTAAGTACTAAATGCCTCTTACTGGGTCACTTAATGATGGATGGTAGTTAGTGGGGGTGGAGTAAAGCTGACTTCCAGCCCTGCATCACTAAACCGTTCATTAGGAAAAACACACACAATGGAAAATGGCAGAGGGGCTCAAGTGTCCAATTTCTCTCTTGAACTCTCTGAACAGGAGGCTCCAGTCAGGGGAATCCCTGCCACCCTTTCTCCCCCTCCTTCTCTGGCAGTTTCTTTATTAATTAACGGAGTTGGCTGGGGACGGAAACGGAGGACAATAATCAACATAGATGGGTCTGCAGACCTATTTTTAATAATGTGCTTTGCATCTGTCCTAATTGGTATGGAAACAGTGACCTGATTGGAACGACCGGGAGCCTCTTGGGGCCTTTCTTTCTTCCTTTCTCTCCCTCTGTTTTCTTTTTTGTTTGGTTGAAGTTTGACTTGGTGGGAGTGGAGGGGCCAGCGGGTAAGAAATATAAAACCTAACCTTAGGGGCTGTTCACAGGCTGGGGAGCGGAGAGGGGTGACGTACTGGGGAGGGCACGGGATGTGGGGGCAGGGAGGCCTGGAGGCCTGGATTGGAAAATCAGGCATAAATGCCTCCAGAGCACAGAATCTGGCTGCCCCACGGAGCTGAGGCTGAGTATGGGAAGGAAGGGGCAGCTGCTCTCCTGGTTCGGTTTGATGATGAGGACCGTGGTGGCTTTTCTGGGTGAGCCAAGAAAAGCTCGGGGACAAGAGAAGCACACTGAGAGCCAGCTGATGGCCAGTCCCTACCCTGCTGTGTAACAAATGTGTGTGCAGTGAGAGAATGGCTCCCGTTTGCAAGAGATTTTCATAGAATCGTAGAATGGCAAGGATTGGAAGGGACCTCTGGAGATCAAGTCCAATCTTCCTGCTAGAGCAGGATCACCTACAGCAGGCCATGCAGGAACATATCCAGGTGGGATCTGAAAGTGTCTAGAGAAGGAGACTCCAAAACCTCTCAGGGCAGCCTGTTCCAGGGCTCTGTCACCCTCACTGTAAAGAAGTTTTTCCTCATGTTGAGATGGAACTTCCTGTGTTCCGGTTTGTGCCCATTGCCCCTCATCCTATCACAGGGCACCACAGAAAAGAGACTTCTTGACACCCACCCTTCAGATGTTTGTAAACACTAATAAGATCCCCTCTCAGTCTTCTCTTCTCCAGACTAAACAGCCCCAGGTCTCTCAGCCTTTCCTCAGAAGAGAGATGTTCCAGTCCCTTAATCATCTTTGTAGCCTCCATTGGACTCTCTCTAGTATTTCCCTGTTCATCTTGAACTAGGAAGCCCAGAAATGGACACGATACTCCAGATGTGGTTTCACTAGGGCAGAGTAGAGAGTATTTTAACCTGAAATAGGAAGTAGGGAGAAGAATGGATGATGTGAGCTTGGAAGATGGCTTAGGAACAACAAAGTGTGGCTCAGAGCCCTGGCTCACCCAGTGCTGTATGAGCTGCCTCCCAGACCACAGATGTAGATGCCACTATGACTTAGACACCGCACTGGGGAGCCCAGAACAACTGCTGTATGCTGACACATGCACAGGGACCACGCTTGTGTGGGGAGAGAGAAGGAAACTTTTAATATAATTGTGTGCCCAGGCTGAGGAGCCTGTCACTCAGGCAGGGACCACGCTGGGTGTTCTTGAATCGCAGTCTCAATGCCAAATTACTGCCTTGCAGCTTCACTTTCTGTCAAAAGCTTGTGTGTACAAATACCATCAAACAATGGGATGAAAAACCAAAACCAAAACCTGAAATTATGATAAAATAAAAATGATTTTCATATAGACTAGGAAAGAAATCAGATATTATTTAAAATTAAAGCAAAACACTTGGGTGGATGGATGGACAGAAGGATTGGGTCAAATAGCGGTTTTCGTACCTGCTCTAGAAGTTGCTCAGCATTTCCAAGCCTGACTATTTTATTTTGGGTACCACAGCAATTTTTTTTTTTTCTTGTAAGCCCCAATTCCTAGAATATGGAGCATTATACCTAAGAATCTTAGCTTTCTTTTGAAGAAGCTTCCTGTTCTTATACTTGCTGTGTAAAACTTGAAGAAATGGTCTCTTTGCCCTCAAAAGGATCAGAAACAGAAGCTGAAAACAAGATCTCCCAAATGTATTGTGTTTCATAATAATNGGCAGCGGAGAGGGCTCCGGCGGGCTCTCGTCTGAGGGCTGCGGCTGCGGTGAGGGCAGGAGCCCGGTGCCGTGGAGGGCCGTTTCCCGAGCAGAGACGCGTATGGGGAGCTTGGCGCCGGCTCGGCCAGAGGAGCGAACGCGTCTTCTCTGTGGAGACCCTACACCTACGCGAACTTGTAATCCCCTTTTACGTACTGCTTCGTGCCCGAGTTGCTCAGGAGGAAACGCCGAACCCCAAACCCAGCGGAGTTTAGGATGTGAGATAAAAATGCGATCTATGTCTCAACAAGACAACAAGGTCTCAACTCGCAGGAAGCCAGACTCCTATTGATTCCTGCATAGATCTGTCCTCTAATGCCTCATGGCGGTGAAACGTGTGAAACCTTCACAAGACCTTTGTAAAGTGTGAAATGCAACGGCTGTCACTAGAGAAGAGAGTACAGAGGCAGGAACATATGTTTTTCTGTTGTAAAGAGAAGTGGTGTTGTGATTGCTGAGGTGGAGATGAAATGGGTAAACAGAAATTAATCTCTAAAGAAAATGGTAGAAATTTTGGCAAATACAACAAAATAATTGGCAAGAGCTCCGTATTTGCCGTGGGAGCAGGAAATGGCAGGGTTTGGGTTGGTTTTAGGGGGTGTTGTGTTTTGGTTTTGTTTGGGTTTGGTTTTGTGTTGGTTTTGTTGTGGGTTTTTTTAAGGTAGATTTCTGTATTTCACTGTGATACTGCCTCAGCAGGTGAGACAGAATGTAGTAATTTCCTGTGCCCTGCTGAGCATCCTATCCCAAATAGTAATCCCCATGAACCCTACTGTAGTGTTGTTCATAGCCCCTGTGGCTTGGAAATCAAACTTACATAGTCAAATCTGCTGACATCAGCACTTGCTTTTACTTCTTCAGGATAAATGTACTGAAGCCGTGCACCTCTTGAGCACCTGTCACAAGGCTTGTTTTGCATGCTTGCCTGTCTTGGAGCCCTCCCCTGAAGCTTTCCCAAATAGTGGTGTCTGATAGAGTAGGCAGGACTTAAAGATCCTAAAGGTCTTTTCCAACCTAAATGATTCTATGATAGTGTGGGACTTCAGTTGCATCAGAAATTTAGAGATGAAGTGTTTGAANCAGATATTATTTAAAATTAAAGCAAAACACTTGGGTGGATGGATGGACAGAAGGATTGGGTCAAATAGCGGTTTTCGTACCTGCTCTAGAAGTTGCTCAGCATTTCCAAGCCTGACTATTTTATTTTGGGTACCACAGCAAATTTTTTTTTTTTTCTTGTAAGCCCCAACTCCTAGAATATGGAGCATTATACCTAAGAATCTTAGCTTTCTTTTGAAGAAGCTTCCTGTTCTTATACTTGCTGTGTAAAACTTGAAGAAATGGTCTCTTTGCCCTCAAAAGGATCAGAAACAGAAGCTGAAAACAAGATCTCCCAAATGTATTGTGTTTCATAATAATATTAACTTTCTTGTGCTTTTCTCCAGTCTCTGTTTTCTGGGCCCTTACTTATTAATTTGGGCTACTTTAGCAGCGACGGAGACATTGCTGAATTCAGGCTGTTTATGGATGGCACATCTGGGCACTTGTGCTTTATATAACCCTGCTTAGGAAGAGGAAGGTAATGAAGGAAGAATGGAAACGTGGAGGGAGCAGGCACTGAGCTCCTGCCGCTGTGATGTGTGAGAAGTTGGCCAGGTCCCATGTAAATCAAGGACAAAGTTGACTAATTTCCTGGGTCGGTCATGGTGAAAATATCACATTTCATGGTTTGTTGCCGATTCATAGAAAAATCCTATTAAAACTGGGCAGATTACTTATACAATTTAAACAAATGATGATCAAAGATTATAACATGTTCTGTGAAGAATGAAAAGGAATGGAAATGAACGTGCAGCTGGTGAAATGGGGCCAGGTGGGGTTTTGCCCTCAGACTCGCTCTTTCAGCACTGTGAGAAGGGAGGAGGGCGCAGGCAGCAGGACGCAGACAATTTGCGGGATCCGGGCCATTTTTGACCAGGGCTTCTCGGCGGAGTCCTGATTTCTCCCTGGCAGCCCCGGGAGGAGGGGAANTAGAGAAGAGAGTACAGAGGCAGGAACATATGTTTTTCTGTTGTAAAGAGAAGTGGTGTTGTGATTGCTGAGGTGGAGATGAAATGGGTAAACAGAAATTAATCTCTAAAGAAAATGGTAGAAATTTTGGCAAATACAACAAAATAATTGGCAAGAGCTCCGTATTTGCCGTGGGAGCAGGAAATGGCAGGGTTTGGGTTGGTTTTAGGGGGTGTTGTGTTTTGGTTTTGTTTGGGTTTGGTTTTGTGTTGGTTTTGTTGTGGGTTTTTTTAAGGTAGATTTCTGTATTTCACTGTGATACTGCCTCAGCAGGTGAGACAGAATGTAGTAATTTCCTGTGCCCTGCTGAGCATCCTATCCCAAATAGTAATCCCCATGAACCCTACTGTAGTGTTGTTCATAGCCCCTGTGGCTTGGAAATCAAACTTACATAGTCAAATCTGCTGACATCAGCACTTGCTTTTACTTCTTCAGGATAAATGTACTGAAGCCGTGCACCTCTTGAGCACCTGTCACAAGGCTTGTTTTGCATGCTTGCCTGTCTTGGAGCCCTCCCCTGAAGCTTTCCCAAATAGTGGTGTCTGATAGAGTAGGCAGGACTTAAAGATCCTAAAGGTCTTTTCCAACCTAAATGATTCTATGATAGTGTGGGACTTAAGTTGCATCAGAAATTTAGAGATGAAGTGTTTGAATTTACTGATACTGGCTCGGCTCTTTTTTTATGTGGATCTAGGAAAATGTAACAATAAACCTGTCTTTGCATGGCCTTCAACTCCAGATCCAAACCCTCATGCCACCTCTAACCCTAGGATTATTCGGAGCCTAGGTATCCATGGCTTCCTGATAACTCAGCATAACATATTTAAATGTTCTGGCAACTGCCCTTATTCTTTCTTCAAGGACCAGACAAAACTAAGCACCAAAAGCTCCCATCATGAACGCTGAGACCAAGCCAAGCCATAACCTTCCTGATCACTGTAACACAGGGACGTAGTGTTGCCCAGAAGTTAAACATGCAGTGTTTGAGATTGTCAGCCTTTTATCTAAGGACCCGGGAGGGTTCTGCAATGGATACTGCAGAACCTCCTGTCTGAAGCCCTAAACATGACCTATTCACAGCATCAGTTATGACTAAGGAACCTGTTGATCTCTGAACATTAATTATGAAAAATTCAAATCCTCTGAGGCAGGCTGCGATCCTACCACAGGCTGGACAGAATTCATCAGTAAACCTGACTGCACAGAACTGTGTGCTAAATCTTAAGTTTTAGTCCTCACTTTATTCCTGGCACAGGTGATGGCCTAGGAATTCAGTTACGTCCAAAAGTTAATCGGAAGATGTTTAAATATGCTCCTGCTGATTTTACCACTTATCTTACTTCAAGCAATGGTGCCATTCCGGCTCCAGCGTTGATCATGGCTCAGTAACCCCATTCTGTCTGACAATTAAAAATGATACATTTTAATCTACTTATCCCTGAGCAGGTTTGGCAGAATTGAGCAACAAAAATTGTTTAGCAGAGCCTCATTTCTGGAACGCTAAGCTAAAGCCTAATTCTAATCCTAACCCTGCCTTGACCTTTGCCCAGACGCTTGCCATCAGTGGAAAATTAAGAATAAATATTTGACTGTAGCGACACCAACTTTCATCCAGTTCTGTGAGTCTTAAAGATTTAGACAATTAATTTGCCCCTCTAATCTCCCTTGTTCCAGGCTCTATCCCCAACTCTAATCCTACTTTTGACCACAGCTTAGAAACCCAGAATTTGGCATTCTCACCTAGTGGTATCAGACCTTGGCTTTCCCCTACAGGTCTGACAGAGGTCAGTAATAAATTTGACTCTTCAGATCCTGCTGTCTTTTAGTTCAAATCCCAAACATACCAGCATACACTATACTCTCATTGCCCCCAGGCAATGCGTATCTACTTGTGCTACCCTTATCTTTCAGAATTCAGCAAATATCCAGCTCTCTGTCTGTGTATCTTTAATCCTGTTCCTGAAACATTGGCCTTTACTACAGACCAAGCATTTTTCCCTTGCTTTTAAAATCAGGAATAAGACATTTGAGTCTACTGACACCAGAGTGCTGTGTTTGCGTGGCCAAGGGAGAGCCTTCCGCCTGAGATATGACCCTACTTAACCCGAGCTGTCTGGGTGACTCTAGTGTGGTTAATCTGTGTATTCAGTGATTTGGCTACAGAGAACTGAAAATTCAGTCTTCCAAAAATAAATGCTCTCCGCCCCCGAGTGGTGAATAAATAACGTAATTTCTTTGTATTCAAGAGGAGCGATGCTGATTTATGACAGCTGATGGATATGGTCTGGTACATATACATCTTTACAATAGGAAGTGCCTAATGCAGCTTTTCTATGAGGGTTAAAGGATCCTTGTGCTTTTATACCAGAGTGTGTATAGAGCCTTGCTGAGTAAAAGTCAAGACTGATCTATAAACGTGCTGTTGGCTATATCCCCGTGCCTCTGCTAGGCTTTGTGTATGCTTTGTTCTGTCCAGAGGGTGTGAGCCGGCCTGCGAGAATAGCACCTGGAGAACGTGGTGGGAGTCGTGGTCCTTGGAGCAGTTGAAGGAGTGACTGCAGGTTTCTCTGGTTTTATTTCAACATTGAATATAGTGGCATTGGCTTGTGTGATGTCCAGTGCTGCTTATTACATTTGTGACGTGAATGGCCATAGCAAGGAACTTGGAGTTAGATTTTACAGAGGACTCCTACTGTCAATCTTGTTGATTAAATGTCACCTTACTTGACATAATGCCACCTGATGAACATGAAATTTGTACTCATCTTGCTTGGACCAAAATGCTGAAGTAAGAAACTGAACCGGACATGAATTTGCTTGTTCACTTTTGGGGAGTGAAACGCATTCAACTTTGTTTTCAAGTAGACAATCAGGCTTGAGTGGGGGAGGCTGTTGGTCACCAGTGTGTTCTGGATAGGGCAACCCTGTGAGCAGCTGCCGTTACTGGAAGGTAGAATAAAGGGAAATGCATGTTAGAGGAAGGGAAAGCTGCAGATAACTCTTCCTGCTTGATAGTGTGAATAAGCATCTTCTACCAGTGATGTCTTAGTAAAACAAAGCGGTCTTCAGAAACTCATGCATATGCGGTGCTTATGGAATGTGATAAGGACCTCTCTCAGGGTATAGCCAACTCACCACCATGGCTGTTTTGATCCAACATTTTGCAGTCTTAGCATCGTGTTCATTTCACGTTAATGGTGAGTAAAGCTGATTAGCTGCTGTTTTAACCGCAGGTAACTTGTCGTTATTGGCAGGAAACATGTTTCATCTGCATAACAGTTTCATGTGAGCAGTGGGGAACATTTTCTATTAGCGTTTGTTGATGTGAAACGTTGGTTTTTTTTTTTTAGTGGAATTATATTTGGGACTGGAAGAGAACTTGATTTTCATCCTTACCTCCAACATGAAAAACTGCATCACAAAAAGAAACTTTTTGATTCTTTCCCAACAATGATATTTTTGATGTTATTTCTAATGTATCCAAGACTGTTCTCTGTCCTGCTATTTTGCTATCCACATCTAACTACAGACACGAGAGTCAACCTTCCTAATGCTACCCAAAATATCTGTCAACTGCCTACAGAGGCTGGGGTAAGGGAGGACAAGGACTATTCCCAGAGAGGCCATGTTATGCTGCAGTCCCTGCCTGCCGTGTTCAGGTGAGAGCTTGAGCTTTGTAGGGCCCCCGTGGGCAGCTGAGTCAGGTACAGGGAAGCAGTACATGTCATTTTCTAATCCTAGCAGTTTAATGTCACTTCTCTTCTCTTGCATACCAAGTGGTTCTGTTCATGCTTTTTTTCCCCTTATTTTTTTTATTTACCTTAATGACACTTACCAAAGCTCTATTAACGCTTTTTTTAGGAGACGTTCTTTTTCCTTTCTTTGCTCGTGCTTTCCAGATAGTGAAGCCTTGTACAGGGCTGTATATTTTTTTATAAGAAGCTGTGTTTGGGTCAATATCTTTTGGAAATGCCATATGTAATATTACATTGCCATTGTAGTGCCTGTCATTCTGAAGGATGTCACAGCACACAGTCATCCTGAGATATAATAAGAAGTGCGATTACGAGACTGTAAATATTGAGAAGCTCTTCTTAAGAAATGTAGTCTCTGCTGACCAAGAAGGTGGAAGTTGCTTAAGAGTTTGCATCGGAATTACACAAACATTGTAGTGAGCAAGCAGAGAAGCACTCTCTGTTTGTTATAAATCAGAAAAAGAATTTAGAAAGATAGTTGCCTTGCAACTTATTCTAAAGAAGTTATCTTTGCTTGCCCCAAGCTATAAAAATTATGTAAGGGCACGGTTTTATTACTTATTTGACAGAGATGGCATCTTGATTTTTGGCAATCTAGAAGCTGAATTCCTTCCAAGTATTCATTAATACTGGGGGATCTCCTTATGCTTAAGGGCCCTGTAGTCACAAAACACAGTCCCAAAGAGCTTAGAGTCCAAGTGTAACTTGGACACAAATAACCTATTTCTGATTTTTTTCTGACTTAAATCAGGGCAACCACCCACCACCTTCACTGGTGCAAGCCTCACTTACTAGTATTTATTGTTGGTATTGCTGGAATGTCAAGGTTCCGTGTTACCTACAAAGGCATTGTTGTGCTAGGCAATATATGAATGCAGAGCAAACAACAGATGATTCCTTGCTTCAAAGCTCTAGCAGTCTAAGACAGAAAATTATGACCTGTTCAGGTGCTTATAACTAACACCGGAGGAGCCAGTGCCTGTGCTTCTGGCTGAAGTCAGTTAAAAAAAACCAACCAACTGAAACCCACGAACTCCCCGCCCCCACCTCTGCCAGGCCAAAGCACTGTTCCACTCAAATTATTTGGCGAGGAAGAAGAACTAAAGGACAAAAGACCATGGAAGAATCTAAAATAATCTTCTCTTTAAATGGTCTGGGGAAGAAAGAAGAGAGGCAAAGCAAAATCTGACGCTTGGACTGCCTTGTTTCTCAGTCATTTTTCCAAGATATGTTGGAGACTCTTTTATGCATTAGCACAGTGTTTGGGAATGAATATTTTTTCAGTGAGATACGATTCTCCCATGGCAGAGCAGTGAAATATAGGATATCTTGCTTGTTGGCAGCAGATTTCTGTCTGTCTACGTTTTTATTAGTGCAGGTTTTTCTTGTGAGTATAGCTATTTATCTAGCAAGCAGGGCCAGCAGATAGAAAGTTGAAGAGAGCCAGCACAATCCTAAGCTATGTCAGTAGATAAAAACCCTTAAGGCATAGTATCTACAGGACTGGGCCGTGTGCCTGAATTGGGGGAAATGCTGTTACATTTTCCCAGTCACTTTACTATCCCGCAGTTCTTGCACTTCCACAAACACATTGTCACGCAGCTGATACGATGCCGTACCGAGGATGTGTTGTCAGCTGCCGTTGTTCAGTCTTGGATCTTTTAATTCATGAGCTAGAAGATGGACTCTTTTTTAGTAGAGGTTGTAACAGGCTGATGAGCTGCAGTGTTTTCCCAGTTACCACCAGGGATGGCTGGACAGTTGCCCCAAGGGGCTTTGAATTACACCAGCATCTGGAGTTTGCTGGTGTGGTCTGACTGCATGGTGACACTGGAGGTGTAAGAATCCAAATAGGCAACCTGGTTTTGTGGAGTAATAATTTGGGTATGATTGTTGGAATTAAATCACACATTGGTGTGCTCTCTAATGATAGTGGGAATTTTATTTGACTATAAACTGGATATAAATATAAACCATATATATATATATAAGTTATCAGGCCCTGATCTTTAATTCATAATACTTTTCATGTATGACAAATGCTCTTGGAGGTAAGCAGACCCTTTACTGGAGAGGGAAGCAAAGACAAAGGTTGCCAAGTGAAACAGCAGAGTCAGGAACCAAGTGTAGGACCCTCATTTCCAAGTTCATTCCCTAAACTCTTGATGTTTTGCTTGAGTAGCTGCTGAAGACAGGAAAGAAAAGGCAATCATTGCTCTGGGGATTCAGAAAGAAACTGTGAGATAAAAGACAACTGGTGACGAGAATAAGATATGGCTTGGGAAATTGTGGGTATTGTCTGAAGTACTCTTAGTAACTAGAGCTGAAGTAGCCTTAGCAGCATAAACCAAAGGTGTTTATCTTGTATTTTGGTACGATTCTGTTTTCTTTATATTCCCTATTCTAAGGTTCCAATTTTTGAAACACGATTTGTATTGTTTAGAAACTCAGACTTGGATTTTTTTAAGAAACGGACGTTTTCTGAAACACCAGATCCTTGATATATATTTATTGGCTCTACTCCTGAGAAGATTTTTTTTTTTTTTTTTAATGTGCTTAGTTTGATTTCAGAATAATTGCCTAGAAGTATAAAATAAAATGCAGAAATAAATCTGTGCAGATCCAGAGCCCTTACTAATCGATGTAACTGTTCTTTTGGACTTGTCTACTTCATATCTATTTCTAGAGTTGTAAATATAGAGTATTTTGGTTTGAAATAGCCTATGTGAATTCTGCAGTAAAATGATTTCTCTTACGAGATTAAAGTTGCAGCAGTAATGGCAATTACAGTATTAATGGTCAATTTTTTTTTAAATGACGGCTTTCATTCACATCTAAAGGACTTCTGCCATCACCTGGTCATTGAAAATCACCTCTCTTTGAGTAGACTAAACCAGCTATATACCAGTGCGCACCGATACGGAAACAACACAGAAACTTAACAGCAGGCAGTAAAAGATATGAAAGCTAGTGAATCACTCAGAGCCACTTGTGTGACTGGCTAACGTGGTTTGTGCTGGAGTGTGAAGAATCCAGCGCTCCAACGTCACGATCCTTGTGCAGTACCCAAGGTCCGTAAAGCCCACAGATGGTCAAGTTTGCCATTGCAGATCAGAGCCCACGAGTTTTGTCATGGTTATGTGGAATTGAGGCTTGTGTAGAATGGAGGCTGGTTTTGCACTTAAGTCACTCAAAGAGACATCAGAAGGACTGTTCTGGGACCTGGGCAGAGAAAAAATGTATTTATCTCATGGTCATTTCCTAACATGGAAGAATTATGCTGCCAGGTATCACAGGGACCTTGTGCAGGGAATTGTGGACTTGATTGTCGTTGAAGTTAGCTTGCTGTTCATGGTAAGCGTTATGTATAAGCTCTTCTTCAACAGAACTGAGGATAAGCCTGCGCTTCTATGACTTGTGTGACTTTTCATGACAGGTGCCTGTCACATGTATGCATGATGGCTGTTTCCTTGCTGTTGCTGAAAAGACACTTGAACAGAAACCGCCAGTGAGACACCGCGTCCAATCCAATACAGAAGTCTGTGGAAGGGTTCCCAGTGACACCCCCAAGATGTCCAAGCCAGTCCTCCTTTGTTATCGTAGCATTCGCGTTCTTGTTCTTGAACTCGTTTTCATTTTTGTTTGTTTTGTTTCATAGAATCATAGAATATTTTGGGTTGAAAGGGATCTTTAAAGGACATCTATTTATCACTTCCTTTCTGTGTATGCAAGATCTTTTCCTGACTGCTTCTGTCCTGGTTTTCTCCATTCTTATTTTCGCAGTTTTTAGTAGTCTTGATAGCCTGTTTCTTGGTTTCTCCTGTAGATGTCTGACTTGGGGACAGACTTTGTGCACTGCAACAGGGCTGCTGGCAGGTCTTCTGCTTTCTAGTTTAAGGTTAGAAGGGGAAGCCTTTGGTGGAGAGGAAGAACCATGGCACTGAAAGGTAATTTCATGTCGGAAGGTAGTAAGAATTCTGTTTTCAGCAATCCTGGTATCTAGTAAAGTCAGAGGAATTGCTCTTCATCAGAGCCTGAGCCTTTTACAATAAGATTTGCATAGAAAACAGTCTTTTAATTTCAGCGAAGTTTCAGAAATAGAAATTTTGTTCTACTTCGAAGTAATTGTAAATGAAGAGGTGTGGGCGCCTTTGTGGGAATTCTCATCTGAGTGTACCAGTGACTGTGTAGGCATGCTAGTGCCTTGCTGAGTCTGTGGAAAAAAAAATATATATACATCAATGCGAGACTACAGTCTGTGAGCTGTGTGTAGCTGAGTGTGAGGATGCGGTGGTAAGAGTACGTGTACCTGCCTGTGTGACACTGGGGACTGCTAGTACCTGTGTGGGGGCTTGTCCGTATGCCTGTGTGTGGTGTGCCATGTGCAGGTATCAGGCCCATCTGTGTATCTATGTCTGCAAACACATAAGTGAGCACGTGTGTGAACGTATACGTTGCCATGGGGAAGAACACAGCCATGAATGCCTACGTGAGTGGGGGCGTATTAGCCTAGCCGTAAGTGCAGACCGTATGAATAAAATGTGTTACCAGGTGGTTTTAGAGGGAGAGCTCCTGTTCCAGACATGGCCTCTGCTTGATCCTGTCCATTTCTGTACGTATATTAAAGTTGAAAAGCGCCCCAGCTTGTCTTTAGCCTGGGCATCACCCCTGAGTGCACAGTTGCTATGCCAGCTCAGTGTGTTTGTGTGCTCTTGTGAGAGAGTTGGTAATTGTGAGCGCTCCCTAAGAGAATCTCTGGGGCCAGGGGATACAATAGGCAAGGGTCTAGGGTCTGAAACTGTAGACTTTAATAAAGCCACTGACAGCAAATAAGAGCCTGACATGTGAGTCACATTACTGACAACAAGGGCTGCTTTGTAGTCCCATCTGCACCCTGATCGGGTCCCGTACAGTAACTGAAAGGACAGAACAAACTGCTGCTGCCTTCAGTAAATACAACAGTGCCACAAAGGCAGCCGAACAGACCAACTTTGTGTGGCTTTGCTGCAGCTGAGCTGCTCTCCTAACTCTCTTCCTCACCTCCCCCACCGGTGGAAATGACTGACGTTACCCTGCACAGGTTTCTCAAGAGCCCTGGCTCTGCACTTGGCCCCGTGGAAGTCATTCCATGCAGTCCTAGAACATCTCTTTTCCCTGCCACCCCCCTGTGCTCCCATCCTTCACAACCTTTCCAGTTCTCTGACCACAGGGACTGGGAGAGCCTGAGAGCCTCTGCCTTGCGAGCCATGTTCCTCGGACCTCCTGCCCTTGCCTAGGCTAAGCCAGCACTGGTAGCTTAACAAAGCCTTACATCAGGCTGTGAGCATGGTTACTTGAAATGTCTGTGACCAGACTCCCGCTGGAATGGCCATGATGAAAATGTTGGACTTTCCAGCACAGTAACTTGAAGACCGGTCAGACTCTTAGTGGTTGGTCACCTCTCTAGCACAGGTAGCATCAGGAGATGACAGTGTTTGCTATTTCTCCAGATGTCACCTACCAGAGTCAGAAGCATTTTTCCCTGGCTGCAGTCAGGGCCTCTTGCTCTTCCCTCCCTCTGTGCCTCTCCTCTTTGGCTTGGAGACTTTCCCAGTGAAGCACTTTCACATGGGGAAAAAAAGCCGTGTAGATTGATCCCCCTTCAGTGGGAATTTGTGCCACTCTTTTTAGTTTGTCCCAATAGCCCTAGAGAAAGGGTTCTTGCTGGACCTGTTGTCATGTACTGCCAGGTATTGAAAGAGTGCTGTAAGCCCTGGGAAAGATCACTGGGTTATAAATAAAATTACAAGCCTGTGTTGGCCAAAGGGATAATGTAAAATCCCAGGTTAATGTCTATGACAGTGCAGGTGTGCCTGTGTGGTCTATTCTAGCATGCAGCGTGTCAGCACACCTAGCAAAAGTCTGAATTCTTGTCTACCTGAAAAAAAAAAAAACAAGAACATCAGACTCAACCATTCACACCCGGCAAAAACTCTGATTCCTTCTGTGTGGTGTGATCCACACAGAGCTGAGTTCCCTGGAGGTTAGGACACATCCCATGTGGGACCTGTACCATTTGTCCTGTGCTTCTACAGTGTGCGGCAGAGCCTGTAGCCTGCCCTGTCAGTGTACGTGTACCCAGTCTAATTGACACTCTCTTCAACCAAGATCTGAGCCATAGTGATTTGTTCCTAAGGTATAAGCCCTGTCTGCCTTAAAGGTCGGATTTTCATCTGGCAGCTAGTATATTGCAGCTTATAGGAACAGAACACGCTAGAGGTGAGATGCAGCAGATCTTTCCTTGGAAAGGAGATCATACTTTAGGGAGCAGATGAGTCTAGTTTATGAGCACCTTTAGGAAATCCTACTAAACAGTTTTCTGTGAAAAAAAACAAACCTCCATGTGACTTCACATCCCCTTCTGTTCAAGTAATCACTCCAGATAACATTAAGGCAAGGAAAGGACAGACCAGCATAAAACAAATCAGCTAAAACAAATCAGCAAGCAGGAAGAAGCAATACATTGTACAGAGATGTCTGCAGAAGAGAGAGAAGAATTTCAGTGAGGTCACATAGAAAATGCCCAGATGGCAGGTATTGATAGGTGATATTTATAGGAGCAACTTGTGATGTTGTTTTGCATAACACTGTGATATTTCTTATAGTTTAATGCATGGACGTGGGCTAGAAATTCCTGTTACCTCCGTATCAATAATATATAAAGGATTTAACACCACTGTTTTGAAATACCTTATGTAGCTGAGACACTGCACCAGAAACCTTAAGTCCTGTAGCATATGTCATCTGTGCTTTTCAGGGAAATGTCTGGAATTTTCGAAAATAAATCCAGAGCATCTTATATCACTATTAAAAGGGAAGGCAGATTCCCCAGATCTTAATGCAGTGCTTTGATGACATAACAAGCTTCCCTTTTGCTTTGGTGTCCAGTCTAAGACCTGGACAGACAGGACAAGGCCAATGGACATGTAATCGTTGTATCTGATGGTGAATGTCAGTCCCTTCAGTCCTCATCTGTGCTGACTTTGTTGAGGCTTCAGCAGAAGTGGCACAGCTGGCTAAAGTTAAGCTACTGCAACAGCACCTGTGCCTTCCTCTGGAGCACTTCTATCCCTGAGGGAAGGCCTCGGGGATCCCATTTCTAGTAGCTTGATACCTCAAGAGGGGAAGTGTTTCCTAGAAGGAGGTGGAAGGATGGAGCTCTGAAGAACAAGAACATCTTGTCGTGCGGAAGAGAGAAAGGAGAGGGATCTGTGCGCAGGTCTGGCACAGCTTTAACCTGCTTTTATGTTTTCTTGTATATTTATTGGTTCTGTTTAATAAGATATAACTGGGGGGAAAATTACGTAGTTGCAACACTGTGTGTGAAGCTGGACAAAGCGATTGCCTGAGGGTGCCTTATGGGAGTGGATATTCTACCTTACAAGCTTGGAATGGAAAAGCTTTGTATTTAAGCAAAGAAAGTGTTTTAAAAAGTCTTTATCAGGCAACACAGGAAGTTTGTGAAGTGCTTGTTAAGATAAACCTGTTAAAGCATGGATATCGCACACGTGAGGAAGCAGCAAGTGAGCGCAACTAATGAGAAGAGCAGTGGCTAAGCAGAAATGCCTGGTGGGGTCAGTGGCTGACTAGACTGGCTAGGGAAGGAGGTAATGGGTGGGAGAAGTGGGTTGGGGTGGCTGTATAGCAACACATCCTATAGTTCAGCTGCAACCTGGTGCCACCTCACTATCTGGAGGAGTGGATGAGAGCGTCCTGAAACTTGGCACAGGTGTTACTGCAGGTAGTAGAAAGCAGCTCACTGCCCCAGCTCATCCTGCTCCAGGAAGTCAGAGAGGAAAGCTTTAAATCCTTCTTGCTGTTCTCTGAGAAAGGTGCAGTTGGTCATTATTTGAATTCATGTTTTTCTTTCTATTTCTCTTTCTTTTTTCCTTTCATTGAAGAACTGGTTGGTTAGGTCATTTGAGTCATCGTTTGTGGAGAAGCATAGCTCATTGAGCGCCCAAGTAGTTTAGTTTAATTTTCCCAGTTTTCTGAGTAGGTTCTCAAAGTGGCCTTTACTAATGACCCTAAAAATTGAACCTGGTTCTATATATTGTTAAGCAAAGCCTGGCAGAAGGGCTATAATAAAATAGAATGAAAAGCCAAGAGGAGATGTAAAAAAAAACACAAAAAACCCTTAATAATTTAAGAAAAGTCCTAGGGCCAACAAAACTTTGGAAAATAAGCAGCTATGGAAGGCATTAGAAATTACTTTTACCCTTTTGCCTGATAAAACTTATTCAGTTTCCCTGCTGGGATATCTTGAATGAAGAAAAGAACGAGGAACTGCATCGGTAGTCCATGAAGCATGTGACGTCTTAGCCTGTACAGCCTCACCTAGCGTACCACAAAGTGGAGGAAAAGACAGAGTAGTCAGATTCAGGTTACCAGCTTAAAGATGAGCATACCGTCCTTTTTTTTTTCTCCCCCACCCCCAGCTGGAAAGGCTCATTTGCACATTAGTGACTCTTTGTAAATAGCTGGTACCACAGATCCCTGAGGGCTGAAAGTCTGAGTTGAATTTCATGTCCAGCCTCCACTGACTTCTAGGAGAAGGTAGAGACGAACTCCTGCAGGCCTTCTTGAAAGCTGCGACCTAGGCTCTCACGCCGAAGCTCCAGAGAGCGTGCACTAAAGTCAAGAACTTTCTGTTGGCGCTTGTCAGCTCTTCTGTCATTCTTGCTTTCTGATCGCCATTTTTGCAGGCCTCAGCTAAATCTTGGACATTTGAGAGGTAAAAGAAACTGGGCTCCAAAAAATCTCAGATCCTTATCAGTTCTGAGGAGTCCTTGCGGTTGAGGTCCAGTTGTTTCCAAGAGAGCTTATTTAGGTCTGAGAGGCTTTGGAAATGGAGGAAGAGAAGTAACCTTATGGGAAAGAGAGTTTGGTCCTAAACTGTCAGCCATTAAAATACGGGAGACTTTTGCCCGCTGAGCAGGAGAAGCTACTTCCAATAAAGCCAATCAAAAGCAATTTCCCTGCTGAAAGGTGGCCTACCTGAGACAGAACAACCCGCACCAGCTGCACGCCACTGCTGTCAGACTTGGACGGGTCTGTCAATTAAGGGAACACAGAGCAATCTGTGAGCGCTGAAAGGGATCCCTTCAGAGCCCTCCATGGCTGAGAGACAGGCCCATTGTCTGCATGCATGTCTCACATAGTTTCAGAGTCCTGATAAGCAGGCATGCCATGAAAAACTGCATTATATGGGGAGCTCGGGAATACTTTGACTGGGGGTAGATGAGGTGGGGGTGGGTGGGAGAAGAGGTAACACTGCACCTTTGCATTGTGGGAGGTGGGGCAATGAAAGACGTCGCGTTTGGTGGTCCCCCAATATAACCTTCTTTCTCACAAACTCTTGATGAATGATGAAGTCATCGTTTCCTTTGCTCCCCCTCCTCCCATCCGTGCTTGCCCTTTCATCTGGAGTTCAGAAATCAGCTGGGAAATTATTGCAGCACTAAGACGACGAACAGCTTAACCACCTTCAACTGATGCCTTGCCGCACGTCAAAAGTCCTTTCTCCTGGGAATCTGGGACCACCAGTGTCTATAGGTCTGTGTTTAGGGGAGAAGGAAGGCTTCAGATTTACATACGTGTTGTAGAGACCATAGAATAGGAAGGTAGATGGAGCATCCAGGGAAAAGAATCAGTGGGATTCCCACACTAGCTACTTACCGACATTTGCTTCCATCTTCCTCACATTATAGCCTGGATCCCTTGGTACGTATGGGCGCTGCATGCTTCCTGGCTACAGGCCCAGAAGTGCTTATGCTCTCTGGTGGGCATGTCCTAGTCTAGAGCAGGATGCTCTCTTAGACTCCACTGCTTGGGAGTACTCAAAAGTGTTAGTGCATGCTAAAATGTCAGCATTACAAGGCAAATAAAACCAAGCTCTGTTTTGCTTTTATGTCACTTTTCTGGGCCATTTTGCATAGAAAGAGAAAGTTCAAGCAGAACTCTCTCTCTGAAATAAAATACCTGCTGCATAAGGTGAGCTTTCCATATGCTTGGAGGGTATAGAACCTGTACAGTATGTGACAGGAAGTGAAGGAGTGTATATATTGGAGCAAGGAAGTCTTTTGCTAATGCTGTAGCATATAGTTGGAAAGATCTAATATTATGGTAACAGGGGAAACAAACACCACCATCCACATGATGGATGGGTTGCATGTGACCTTTCCTAATATTTTTCCTTTCGTATTCTGGCTGGGGACTTTCTGTTCTGCACTCACTGCAAGCCGATGATCTTCACGTTTAATTTTAGGTAAAGGCACTCTAGGTGATCCCCATTCCTAGTTTGAACCAAGCTTGTTGTAGACCCTGCCCACTTTTGACTGACACAGACCTGTTGGACCAAAGCCATTTCTGATAAGTCAGTTAAATTCCATGGACCTACCAAGGGCCTAGCCTTGCCCATACACTTCAGCTTTCACAATAATTTTCTGCAGTACCAAAGAGAGGCTTGGCTTTCTGATCATTCAGTTCTTAGTCTTCAGCAGATAAACCCCTGTCAGGCTTTAGTGACTGCCTGCCACTGTCCTAGTATACAGTGACACTCCTCGATATGTCATTGGCTCAGTACATTTGATAAGGAAAATTAATGAATTTGTTATTGGATGGAAGCGCCTCTTTCATCTCTGACTTCCTGAGGCCCGTGGAAACCCATCTTTCTTTTCATGTTAAACAACGCTTCCATCATGGATGCCAAATTCTACTGTCAGTTCTCACACTCTTCACTGCACACGTACACCATACTTGCCAGTCCTGCATAAGATTGTAGTGCCGACATAATATTTTACTTATTTTCAAATATCTTCTTGTATTAGCCTTTTATTTTCTGTCCTTCTGTTTACGTACACAGACTTAAGTTGACCGGAGAGACTATCATTGCTTTGTTCGTTGTTCTTCAACCCCACTAACATACGTATTAGGTTCCTAAAATTGTATGTTTCCCCCTGCATCCTCACTTAAGTGCAACTCATGACCTTTCTCACACCCATGCAGATAGACCCTTCTCTGAAGCATATCAGAACCCCACAGCATCCATTCAGTCACACTAAGGCCTCTGGAGGGCACCTTGAAGAACCTTATCATTTACTTTTGGTTGTCTGTCTTGGTGTGTTTTTGGGACCTGTTGAATCTGAGTCATTTTTGATGAGGGAAAGATAAGTTGAGGCATCCCCTCAAACTGCCAGCTCTCTTTTCAACAAAATGAACCGTCTCTTTGAGTAGCTTATATAAAGATAGTTCTAGCACAATCTTCAAATTGCGTCCTTACTTGCTTCAAGGAACAGCGAGCTAATTAAGTGAAGATACTTAGCAGATTGTCATCAGGAGGCAAGCGAGCCACTCAGGGAGATGAATGGGGCAGTCTGTGCTTCTTGTCAGACTCAAGCAGATACTGATGGCTTCAGGAAGGGTACATATTCAATATCTCCTGTATGCTTGGGGTAGGGGAGAGCTGCTTCATTACAAAATGGAAGCTGAAGTTGAAAAGCAGGGCGGTATTCGAATGAATCCTGATGTATCCTGCTGTAATTTGTTAGGTCTTGCTTTTCAAGGTACAGAAGCAAACTTCTCATCCTCACTCTGCTGCTGTAGCCCATTTATAAGCCAGTGCTGTGTAACAGTCCTCACCTGCTCTCCTCATGCCTCCCTACAGGGGGGTAGGAGTGCCTGGGTGGTTTTGTGTATCCCAGATATGTACCAAGGGTATCTAAGTGAGAGTATTTTCCCTTCTACCACATATTACAGGGACTGCACAGTCCTGCTTATGTGTGTCTAGCAGAAAGTGAACAGCTAGACATCTGCTTCTCGAGGCCCTGGGGACCTCTCTGTGGTTTGGAAAGAGGAGGCCTTTGATCTGTGGTTTGTGTGGGAGAGGTAGATGATACTGTGGTTTGCAAACAGCTGATGGTTCTCTGTCCTTCAAAGAAAAAGAGTAGTGTTGATCTGTGATAATGCAGGATGTCACGTGAGCGATTGGGAGTGGGCAGGATGGTGCGGATTGCTCTGCACGTTGCAGTTCGCTTGTGTTGTGGTACATGTTTAAGAAAAGGTAACAGCCTTGATTGTGTCTTTAAGCCACAAGCCTGCTTTAGGGGCAACAGAGAATGGCCCAAAACCAGCGATAAACCCCCATGAGCTGAAAATTTCCTCCTGCATCTCTCCAGTGCACGTAACAGTTGTTCACCCCAGGCAAAAGTGCTCCCCCTACTTACATCAGCTTGTCTGTAGAAGGGATGTTTGTCTGCAGGCATCTAACCCATCAGGGGTCCTGCGGTACTGCCTAGTGCAATTTTAGAGTTCAAAGGAGCGTAACTGCCATTATCCCTCATGACCCTGGAGGTTACATTCAGCAGTTTGGGTGAGGACTGCTGAGAAGATGCTGAGTTTGAGCAGAAACTGCTGTGTGAATGTTTGTGTCCATTTGGAGAGGGTAGCACTTAGTGTAAGCAGCCCTGAAGAAGAGCGGAGCTGTGCTTGTGCCTCTGCAAATCTGGGAGAACTCTGGTGTGCAAGAGTCCGGTGCTCAGAATATAAAATCTGGTGCATGGAGCCAAACCAAAGATCCATCTTTATAGGATCCTCTCTCCCTGCAAAGTGACTATTTTAGGAAGGGCATAAGAACAGGATGGGTATGTAGTGATCTCTCTGATAGATAGCATCTAGCAATCAGAGTCAGATTTCTTGAAATGGAGAATATATCGGGCTCGTTATGACTGGTAGTCACCACTGGATTAGTATCAGTCCCTCGGGCTCCCATGACGCGATTGCCTCGGGCAGCAGGTCTGGCAGCATTTAAATGGCTAAGAAGGAGAAGCTCTGTGTTGGCAGAGGAGGGACCGATGCCTCTGTAACAGTGTGAGTGCTGCCGGGCACGGCAAGCTGAGAGATCTCCAGCTGGGAAGGAATAAGAAGTGAAAGCATGTAAATCAACTACATTCAAGATACTGTAAATGTATCAGAGCAAAGCCACACAATCGTGGGACTGGAAGCGGGTGATTTATTGACTATGGGGCAGGTTTTCCTTACAGGTTTCATTTTGGGGTTTGCCTAAATGCTTAAGAACTTGATCAGTTTGCATCTGACCTCTTGTATCCTGTGGGTTCATGGGGCTGGCCTCGCTCACGGCAGTTTGGAGTGGCTGTGGGCCATATTCTGCCACTCTCCTGTATCTTCTGCAGATACACAGGACGTGCGGTCCTGTGCGTGCCCCAGGAATCAGACGCTTCAGTAGCCTGCTAAGGCCAACTGCGACAGCTTAACCTGTAGCATGTGTGGAAGAGGCCTGTGTTTTGGGTTGTAGTGCCTAGATTTGACCCCCCTAGAGACATTGCCGTAGTTTATGAGGAATGGGATTCTTAAAAGAACTTAGTACCGCTTTCATTCTTCTTTTCAAATAATGGTGTGCTGTAAAATCCCACCCTTGGAGCTTATGGGTATTAGCGGGAGTGGACCCCTGAAATTTTTGAATGTGTTTTTTTGTGAAATCCTTAATAGCTAGATAACTCACTCCTTATCATTGCTTCTCAGAGCTGCTGGCATTTCCAAGGAACACTAGCAGGTCAGAAAGTCAGCTTGGAGACGCTGAGCTGCTTCTTTACCACATTACACTCACCCAGCCTAGTGCTTTATAATTCTGCCTTTAATGATTTTCTCAGCTATTTTTCCTGGCACTGGCGTAAGGCTCACTGAGGTCTATAATTCCCATGATTGCCCTTAGCACCTGTTTAAAAGAAGTGCAGTGTTGGCTTCCCCACAGCCTGGCGGGAGAGTGTTTTTAGTGACAAATTGAGTATTTTCGTTAGTAACTTCTTTATACTTTCTTTAGAGTGTTTGCATAAATGCCACCTAATCCTGGAGGTTTCTCACTATTTCAGTTTTTAGGCTGTGCTATTATGTCTTTTTTCTTTCTTTTGAATTTCTGTTTGTTTCCAATATATCTGTCTTGTCTGTCATCCACTACTATTGCTACTTGTGGTTATGGGATTAATGTAATGCGGTCAAGGTGCCCAGACCTCAGATTGGAGGCCCCTTATGCTAAATATTTTACATAAATCCAAACCAAAACCAGCTCTTACCTCAAGGAGCTTGCGGCTGGGCTTTTCAAGACAAACTGAGCCTTTATCTAATTTTTTTCCCAAAGGGCAAATGGGAAAAGTTTACTTGAATCAGCTAGGTCAAGAGTAACCTTGAACTCAACTGTTGCCTGCTGGTGGCAGTCCAGAGGAGAGAGGCCACATGCCTAGGTTTCCACAGCTTTGACATTCTTATATTCTAGTCCTGTATTTTAATTGCAGTGCCACGTTTCCCAGACTCATCCTGGTTTTCGCACAATTTGAAAATCGCTATCCTCAGTGACTCATAGCAGAGCATCCCTGTAGGGGATAGCCCCTTCACAGTCCAATATTTCTGACTGTGTCGAAGCAAGAAGGTACCCAGAGCTTCATCACCCAATTCACGTTGTTTAACAACCCTCTGTCGTTACTTGGGATAGACTCCACAGTCTTTCCACTTCTATAGCTCCTGCCTCCTCTCCTCACCCCACTCCTGCTGTCAGCATCTTTCTGAATGGAGTTTGCTACAAGAGAATGAGCCCTACCCTTTTCCCCTCCCTTCCCCACTCCCAGCAGGCAGGCAATATGGCACAGCGCGGTCTCCAGTGTCCCTTTAGTCACTTCTCTGCTGTCAGTGTCATAGGGCTAGTGTTTAAGCATTTTCACGCTGGATTTGAAATGAGATTATAGACTGGTCCACTCAATTGACTTAATGGATTTTAAGAGACTAGATCCTATTAATGCAGTCAGTGCCCCAGGGTGCCTCTCCTACTGCAGACAAGATAATCTGCCATGCAAATTAAATCCTGCCTCAAGATGCAGGGCCTGCTTAATGTGATCCATTACACAGTTTACTTGTTTATATCTAATATTGTAACAGGAATAGGCTTACGAGCAGCAGGACTCAGCTGAATAGAAGAGTAAATTACCAGGAAAATGAGGTTTTAGATTCTCTCTTCCTTTCTCTCAGTCTCTCCTATTTTCTTCTCTCTCTCTCTCTCTTTCACTTGTGAAAATACATTCCTCTTCCGCTTTTTGCATATTGAGAACAATCAAGGAAAATAATACGGCTGTGAGTGATGGATTCTGCTTTTGTTTACAGAGGTGTAAATTGAGAGCTCTTCCTGGAGAAGGAGCTCAAGAGGTTGAACAAAACCTATAAGAGCTAAAGAAAGTAAACCTTTCTTTAGCTCTTGTTGTCCTGTCTGCAGGGGGTTTTGGAATGAGGTATTCTGACTAGCCCCTTTTGCTGCAGAAACTCTCATGGGTGAGATGAGTTCTCTCTCCTATAAAGTCCCAAGTATGGGTATAGGTGGCAATGGTGGGCAGGGAAGGAGGTCAGAGTCCAAGGTTCAGCAAGGTCATGGGCTTCCAACAGGAGTGACTTGGGTCCATGTAGGAATACCTGTCAAGGAAAGTGCTTGTATAAGTGATCCTTTCAAGGCCAGGAGGATAGATTATCTGATCTCTCACTTTTATGATACTGTAGCAGATGTTAAGGATTCTTGAGAGAGGCATCCACAAATTTAGAAACACTGACAGGGATCCACAAATTTAGAAACATCTCTTACAAGGTAATGTCAATACCTTTTCGTACACAACAAAGTCAGTGACTTGTCCTGGAGATCTTGGGGTGAGGATGTGGAGGATCAAAGCGATGGGGCAGCACAAATAACAAAGGAAAAACGGATGGAAAGAGCTGCTCAAATGTTTCAAGTTGTAGGTGATCGGTATTGTGAATAGATGAGGATCTGGTTCCTCTTTAGTTTTGTGCAGGTGCAAGCAAGGTCTTGACTCTTCTCCATAACTAAAGCAATTTCCTGGACTGTCCTGGTAGGACACTACCCCAGCGGACTGCTCTGAGCATCTATAGACTTGTGCGTCTTTGTACCAACACAGTAAGAGTGCCGTGTACACGCGGTGTGGCTGTGCTGCTTTAGCTGCACCAAGGGCTGTAGGCACAGTGATGAGATGGCAGCTTTTCACACCCCTGAATGAAGCGCTGGCTGTCAGGTATGTACATAGTGCTGTGGTTTGCCTAATGCCTGTGTTGGATCCTGAGATCTATGGGGATTCCCATATTCTATGAGTGAAGGGAGAGTCAAAAGCAGGGACATGTGTGGGGTGATTCCTTAGGACTTGACAGAGTCTTAGCTGTAGAAGGGTCGCTATGTCTACAAAGACACTCTGTGGCCAGACCCAGAGGCTGTCCATTGCAAAGGAAGAAGGTAGGAGCATCAGGCTACTTCACTTTCACGTTATCTTATTGGATCCATCTATATTTCTGCGGTGATGGGAGGCATCTTTTGCAGTTTTATCTGCAGTTCCTGTCATTCACGCAGACTTAGGGATTTATCTCGTGCAAGCTAGTTATTTCAACAAGTTTCAGTTCTCAGTCTGTAGCAGTGTGATCTTTTCAGTCTTGCCTGTGCCTGTACTGCCCCAGCACGGGAGCTGTACCTTTGGTAATAACCAAAGGTACATCTTTTATGACAATAATGCTCCATGTGTTACAGCTGGGGCCCTGCACACCCAAGTGGTCACTGGCAGGGGCTTTATTCCCACTAATGGCACGAAGAGGTAGATGAGCCCCAGCAGTGGTACCTGGTATCGGCTGGTCCAGGCCTCGTAACTGGTGCTGACTTCAGAAAAGGTCTCCGTGGCATGGAACAACGCTACCTTGAACCAACACTTTCACGATCTCTGCTGATGGCATCTCATGCAGGAAGAGAAGCAGGGGGAGGAGGACAGGGAACTGTTTTTTTAACTTAATTTAAAGCTTTTTATGAGATTTTCACAGCTGTGATCTTATCAGGGTTTGGCTATAGAAATTAAAGCTGCAATTATATTTTCCCCTTCCTGGAATGTAAAATAAAGTCTAGTGCAAAATGCATTAAAAACTGGAATGTAAAAGTGTAATTAATGTGGAGCAAAAAGCACATTGCGTCATTAACTTTTTTATTAATATTCTCACGCAGTGCAATTTCAAAGCTCAGTGCCACTCCATTTCCCCTAGTGAAATATCTCCCACTCTTTCATTGCTGCTACCTTTAACCTCATCTTTAATGGGATGACAGCAGCTTTCCTCTGGAATTACCTCTCTGCTCATCCATCTGTCCCACTAGATCCTTCCTCCTTCTGCTTAGGGTTCCTGCCATGCTAGGAGGCAGTTCTGTTCCCGCTGGAAAGAGAGAGGGACAAGCGCATGAGGCATTCGTTCAGCATCTGTAGAGCAACAATGGAGATGCCTCCTTATCTGAAGGAAGGCAAAGGGGTAGAATTGTTTCTTCTGCTGAGCTGGAGGAGCAAGGCTTTGTCTTTGAAAGGCGCTGCAAGATGTCTTGGTGGCAGCTTGCATCTCTAGACTTTGTGTATGTGAGCAACACTCATTCTAGATCTGTTTACTCTTGCTGTGTTAAGGCCTAATGCTGTAAGGAGTAGTTGCTCGGCACCATCTGGGGACTGACTTAATTTCCCTTACTTGCTGCACAGAGACAACAAAATATGTTTCAGTCGCTTCCGTGTTAACAGAGGACTCCGGCTTTCTGTGAGATGGCAACCCAGGCTCTTTCCACTGCCCTCGTAACGTTGACGGGAAGGCTAATATACAGTCCTCTTGAGCATGGTTCATTTTCCCAAAGTCAGCCAGTGCCACAGAAGGAAGAATAGGGCTAGAATCAAGCCTTGCTGAAAACTGGGGTGGTTTGAGTGACGGAACTATAGCCCAATACACAGAAAGTAGACTAAAAGGTATGCTGCAGTAAAAACAAATGCTCAGCAGTCTTGGTGTGGTATGTGGTACGTGCCCTGTGGTGTTTTACAAGAGAAATCAAGGCATAAAAAGGATCTAGATTCACCTCTCAATTCTTTCTAGTTTTCGAGAGAGTCAATTTTTCTGGACTCCATTCAGCTCTGGAATGGGCAGACACTATTCAGACTTGTTTTACGAAGACCTGTATCTAACAGGTTGTCTGTCAGAGTGGCAGGTGATTTGCTCTTGGTTCCTAAGCTTAGCTTCTAGCTTCCTCTCATTGCATTCTGATTTGATGCCAATTTACAATTCAGGATCTGAGTTTTATTTGCTACAATTATTGTTGCATTTGAAATAGAAACAGGACTTTGAGAGCTAACAAGTATTTGTCTAATTTTGAAATGGCTTTATAAGAAGTCTAGCCCAGGGTATCTGTCCACTGCATGTGCCAGGTGTGTGTATTCGCAGATGGTCCACAGTATCCAGATCCAAAGGGCTCCACTTGAATTTCCTGGTAAGGGTGGGATGTAAACAAAACCTAGATTGTATTGGAAAGGATGAGTCATTTACTACATCCGATGATTTTATCAGATCCCTGATGGATGTAGTAGAAGGGGATTATCTGTTCACCCATCCATCTGTATAGAATACCAGAACTTCCAAGTAGTTTTGATCTTTCCCTGGTCCTAGAAGGTGGCTGACAGTTTGCTTGTATCTCAGATGAAGTATTTACAGCACAATTGCGGCACTTTGATAGTTAGTTCATAACCAGTAGAAGTGGAAGCATATGAGTCATCTCCTGTCAGGAAGAAAGGGAAAATTCGGAGAAAGGAATTTGGGACAGGAGTAATTGGGATGCTGTGTAGAGAAGAGGGGCATTGGTGAGTCCTGAAAAGCGTTCTCACGCTGCCATGAAAGGCTAATTGGCTTGTAGAGCCTTGGTCATGGATTCCCCTATCACTAGTAATGTATGGAAGCAAAATAAAATATAGCCCTGTCCCAGAAAGCTTATAGTTAAAGTGCTCTGTCTGGGGAAAATTTCCTTTAAGCATGTGATCAATTCCTTACTGTTAAACGGACTTTCTCCAAAGATCTGCAGAAGCTAACCATGAAGATAAGTTGTCCCTGTTTATCTGCCGAGGGTAGAACCCTAAAACCCACTAAGTATGAGCTGGTATTTATTGTGATCTGCTGTTTGTCTGAAAAAGACGTTTGATAGTGTCAATCAGACTGCCCATTTATTGATTTTTCAGCTGCTTGCTTAACAAAACCAATGCATTTCACAATGCTTTGCCAATACTCTCAGCGTTTTTGTGGAAGTTGTTGTTCGCATTTTGACTGAAATTATTATGGCAATTGCTTTGAAATTATAAAAAATTTCATTTAATGAAAACCATCTCCCTGGAAATCATACTGGGTTTCAGATTAATTATACATGTGTTTCACACATCTGTGATTCTGAAGTCCTGTAACATCAATTTTATGACTCCTTTTCTTAAGTCTTTCTTCTGCATAAAACATCAGGAGACAAAATGAGAGTGTTTTACCAGTGCTTTCCAGTAACAAAGCAGTTAAGGCCAGGCTGGTGTCTGGCTCTTCACTCTTTTTCAATAGGTGCTTGATTAGCTTGATGTTGTTTTTCAGCACCCTGGGATGGGACGGGACTAGACTTCAGGAGGACTATACATTGTGTAACTTGCCTGATACTTTACTGCACAGTGCTTGAATTTTTGTAATCTCTCCTCAGTGAGTGCCAGCTACCTGTCAAATATTACTATGTCAGGTACACCAGCATTAGAAAAATTACAATGTGCGCGATTACCTTTAGTACATTCTCATAAAACTAGGCTGAGGAAGTGGAAATGTTTGGCTTCAAGCTTATAATAGTTTTTTCAAGATGTTTGTGTTATTCCATACCATAAACACGAGCCCTTCTGCTTGTCATAGCGTTTTTCATTGTTTTTTCCCCCTGGAATTCTGCTCACTTGTGGTCAGTATAAAATAATTCAGAGATGCTTTAAGATTCTCAACTCCCAAATGACCAACAACATTTTGACATTGTAAAGGCAGCATAGGATCTTGGGAATCACCATTTTTTAGAAAAATCCCTTCTAATGCCAGAAGTGCTCAACCTTAAACTGGGCGAATGGTTGGAAGAACGCTTTCCCAAACTCTGCATTAATCCTTGCAGTCAGAAATGCAGCCTTTCCTCCTGGAAATCATTGTCCACTATTAGAGACAAAGTTATTTCTTTAAAAATGAGACTGATAAGCACCCAGTTAAGCTCTGGAGTTCTTCTGTTAAATGCCCTGGAGATTGGGTCAGTGGCCAGCAGAACTCTCCACTACTTTCATTTGAAATTATATCTTTATGTTTAAAGACATGTCTGGGCAATGACGAAAAGGAAATACTGATTATGTCAGAGAACACACAGTTATATTAGAAAAAAAAAAAAAGAAAAACATGAGGAAAAGAAGCAAAAATGCACTCTGTCCCATTGTCTCCATGTTGCATCCATCTAGTTTTTGTAAGTGCCAGAGAGACATGTGCTGCTCTTTTCTATAGTCAATGTTGTACTGTAAAATGACAATGTCACTACTCTCTTTGAAATGTCCACTGACCGATTAATTCTGTGCTTACTGTCCTAATGCCTACAGGGGCATTTCCTTTAGCTCTTTCAATTTCTCACCATTTTAATTTATATTTTCATCCTATGCTCTTTGGACAAGTTCTGCAGAGTGGTGCTGTAGGGTGACTGGTTAATACAGCTAGTTTGGGCATGTATTCCTTGCACTGTTTACCTTTTCAAGGTATGTTGGTACCTCTTTGTACGTTGAAAGATGGATATTGATGGTGATTTCAACTCTATCATGATCTACCTGCATGCTTTTCTGCTTTGGCTGGAGGCTATGTTATCGCTCTTAAATGGGATTTACATATTTCATGCCCATTCAGCCCAGCAGCTTTTGCTCTCTTCACAGTCGCCTTGAGCCTTTGATCATTTTCTTCTGCTGTTTTACCCCGGCTTAAAATGCCATCTGTATCCATACCATCAACAGTTTGTTGTTCTAGTAACGACCCAAATGGCAGTCTGCAGAAACAGCATTTCTCTAAAGGAGTGTGCAGTCTGCACAAATGAGAGTGCTGTTTTTTGAGTCCCGCTGATGTATCCACTGTAGAAAAAAAAAAAAGATTTTACAGTCTTTCTCCAATATTTTTCTTCTTATAGACAATAAAATATGTTCTTTTTTACATTGTTAGTTACCTTTTAACTCCTTTAGTAAAAGACTCTTCATCCTTTTCCCACAGTTGTCAAGGAGTTTCCTCATTTTGATGATTCTTCTGTTTACATTATGATTCCGAGTTTATTTAGCTTTTGATTTAGCAATCTTAGAATCTGAGACAGCTTGACTTTTCCACTTGTGTTTCTTACTGTGTTTGTTCTGACTCCTTGTAATACATCTTTGCCTCTGGTATTTTTGGCTTCCTGGCTCTCCAATGAATATGTTTGTTATGTCCTGGATATCATCAAGAATACTTTTTTTTTGTCTGGTATTGAGTGCTCTTTTTTCTTATATTACAATCAATATTGAAAATTGTATCCTTTGCAATTTGTGATTTCTCTTTCTGATCCTACCTTCACCTCCCTCTCGCCCCCCTCCCTTATTCTGTCTTCTTTTAATGGGAGTTATTTATGGTGGTTTTGACAACATATTGGCTTAAGTCCAGATATCCAGCTGAGGACTATTAAATGTCTCAATTGTTCTCAAGCTGGTAATGTATTCATCTTAAACGTCATGGTGTCCATACCACCTTGGAGGAATTCGTTGCTCTGGTGGTGCTCACTTCTGCTTGCCTGTTGCTGGTGGCTGCTTTCTCTGCTGCAACGACTGATCCAGAGACGCACAATGGTTCTGTGCTACTAGGGACAGCCTGAAATCTAACAAACTGTCCCAGTTAGTATGGGCTTTGGGTGGGAGGCTGGGCATTGCTTGCGGGAAGGTAGGGCTGATAGAGCTCATCTAAGCATCAGGCTGATCGCGCCTGTCTGACACAGCATAGCAAAACTCTTGCTCCTTGTACTGGGAAGCCGTGGTGGTCAGCTACTCTGCCATTCTCTCTTCTCAACCTCATTGAAAGTCAAACTTTTGGGCAGTGGGCAGTGTAGCTGCTTGCATTAGCTGACTACTACGCCTCCTGTAAGAAGGGGCCCATCTGATGAAGGCAGTAGTTGGGGATGTGCTGCCAGAAAGGTGGCCTCTTAGAAAAAAAAAAGTAATTGAATGCTTATTAGATTAAAATGACCACCTTCAGATGCACTTGGGAGCAGATGGGCAGCTGGTACAGTACCCAGAGGACAGGTGGGCTGTACTTATGCCAGCTTGTTCTTCTAAACAGGCAAATTGCTGTCTCTGGACTAGCTGAGTCTCTCCAGGGGTCTTTGAGGTGTTCCCCTGTTTCTCTTCTGACAGGAAGGAAATACAGCCATGCAGACGCAGTGCGAGGCTGCACTAATGGCTAGGCGGACAGCTGCCTGTGTTCAGCCGAGAGCTGGCCTGAACATACCAGTATACTGTGCTTCCAGCAGAGCAGCTGGGCGTAGATGACTTGATGCTGCCAAGTGATGAGAACCTCCTTGGTAGTCCTGAGCATCTGCACTTCCTCTGTTTGCATGTAAGACAAGACCACCTATGGCGTTGGAAAGGAAGGAGCTCCTGTTCATCGGCACGGGCTTGCTGTGTAACTGTGAACTGCCAGCATTTAGGGCCTTATTCAAAATCCACTAGAACTGTAGGAATCTCTTGAGCATTTCAAAGCAGGTTTTTAGCTTTCCCTGTGCATGTGGAATTTCCCAAGGGAGAAGCCGCAGTGGCTTTGTGTGTTCCAGTGTGTTTGGCTGCAGAGCTAACCCTTGCTTTATGCCAGGGTAGCTCGTATGCTGGACCTACCCTGGTCTGATGGCCTGGAGGTGCTAAATATAGCACTGTCAGTGGTGACTGCAACCAGGATAAAGGGACACCTCACGGCTGAATCACTTTGCAGCTAAAGCTACCCGCTGTCTAGGAAGTACACAAACTTTTGTGGCCCATTGCTAACTTCTGAGGAAAACCTGTGCTCCACGTGCTTGAAGAATGTCTGGTCTCTGTTTTTCATTACTAATGGAGAAATAATCCCTTCCCGTTTACACCATGCCGAGAGATATGCTCAGTTCAGTAGCTCTGTGGGATGGAAGACTTGGAGGGTGAAGAGAGATTTTGTATTTCTCTTCTAGCACTTATTCCCCAAAGAACCCTCAAACTGATTGAAATGTGAGGGAGAAAGAGGAATTCACAGAGAAGGAGCTACCTCTCTTTACAGGCTGTACTCTGGGATGGATTTTATTCTGGAAGGAGGAAAGCTAAATGTTCCCGCTCACCTGTCACGTTCAGAACTACAGGGGCAATTACTGATGTTTTTCCCCACAGAGATCAAGGACATCTGGAAAGGAAGGATACCCCATTAGATCAATTCGTAAAAAAGGTAACACTAAAGTTATTTAAAACCATTAGCCAGACACACTGGTAAGCGGTTGAAGACGTTTTACTTGCTCAGCTGCCGAAAACCTCTCAAACTCACGAGACAGCCCTTGAGAACAGGCTTGATTCGTTGGTCTAGTCTTGACTCAGGCATAGTTACTGCCCTGTCTTCTCAGTGGTCATCATGAAGGCCCAGTGCACTATCTGCATGACCAGTGATATGAGTGAAGGAAACTTGGGTTCAAAAAAATGGTGCAAATAGGGGAATTCTCTTTATAAGGACTAAAGATTATCATGCTCTAACTTCTGTCTGTTCTGGCTGAATTGGTAGAGCCAGTAGCTTCTCCCATTTTGAATCAAAGTTAAAATTTGCCTATATCTAATCTCTTCGGTATCTGTCTCTAGTTTCCTCAGAACAAACTTTAAAACTGAGGAATAAATTCAGTCCACAGGATGGGGAGCTTGCAGAGCTTCTTATGGTTTGATCCTTTGCTATGCTTGCTAAGAATTTGCTAAAAAATGTAAGTAGGAACTTTAATCAGTGCCTTCACATTCTTACAGGGAGCAGGATGGCTAAGGGGTCACCAGGTCAATCTGCAGTCTGTCACAGCCATTACATCCACCTAACCTTGAAATGGACTGTGATCCACTTGGAGACACAGGAAAAAGTAAAATGAAGCAGAGAGGAAGCTTGGCTGAGCAAAGACCTGGCATAGCCTATTCTTCTGTTGCCACTCCTCTGTCCCAGCTGAGGGCCAACAGATAATACCCATCTGCTGACCACCACTTGTTCCCCAGTCTCTTTCTCACTCTTCTGGTCCAATACTTTCTTAGTTTTCTTGTATAGAAATGAAGTATAGAATGAAGTTGGACAGAGTCTGAAGACAGGAGAGTGCACCTTGTTCTCTAAGGCAGCCTCCTTGCTTATTGTGGAGTAGTTTCCTTTAAATCTGTGCTGGAGTGCAGTGGAAGATGTGTGGCCAGACTCCCAAGACCCAAGTCCCTGGTGAATGCAGACAGGCAGAATGGAAGGACAGAGTAAAAGAAAGAGAAAAGAAGGAAAAGGGAAGCACTGTGACCCCTACGCCGAAGCCTTGTGAGCGTGGCAGAGACTTCTGTGTGTTTGTGTGGAACGGGGGTTGTTTAGATAAACAGATGGCAACAAATGGCATAAAATTATATACCCATAATGTCAGTTCATAACATTTTGTTCGACATACTTGATTTAATCGCTTAGCTGACGATTTTGCTTTTGGGCCCATATGGTGGCAAATGGCAAATGAACCCTCTTTACACAGCAACTCCAATCTGGCACTTTTATCACCGAGACTTAGAGAAGAATCCGGGAGGAGAGAGATGCAGATGGAAAATGAATGAGCAAGCAGGGTGGGGTGCATGTGTGGGAAGAGGAGGTTTTGAAGGTGCGGCCTGGGGAGTGTTCTTGGGAGGGGTGGAATTGGTGGTGCTTGAAATGGGGAAGGGAGGGCTGGGGCAAAAAAAAAAAATCAAGATGTGTTATTTTTTGAGCATCTAAGAGATGAAATAGAGAAATTTTTAGCAGGGAGAATTTGAGAGGAAAACTGTGGAGAGAAAATACATTAAAATTAAGGGGAATGGTGCTAAGGGGAAAGAAGCGAAGTGATGCCACCAGTAGGCAAGGTGGAGATAGTAGCAGATTTTTAGGAAGTGCATTGGAATCTAATCTACAAACATAGGTGAAAAAAAGTGTGAAACCAAGAGAACAGATTATTTGCCTGGATTCTTCAAAGAGCCCAGGAAGTCATGGGAAATGTACCAGATGAAACTGGCTTCTCCTGTGCTGTTACCAGTGCAATACTCCTGAGAAAAAGGGGTATCTTGGGAAGAGCACCATGAAGATGATGACCAAATTGCAAAGGTTGATACCTTTATCGTCACTGAATTTGTGGTGGCATCTGGTGAGACACTCTGGCTGTGAAATTGCTTTCTACAACCTAGCTTCTCCTAAAGCTGGGAGGAGGCTGGACCTTCACTCTAAGTGTTTTTTTTCAGCTAGGATGTGATGTTGTGAAATGTTGAGGACCGTTAAGTTTGCCTGGCAGTCAGTGAGCAGGGCAGTTTCCCCAGGCACATCCAGTGTACCTCCACGGACTAACTCTATGGTGGAGGTCTTTCTTTGCATATTCCAAGGGGAGTGTAGAAGAGACAGCTTCCAGAGGGTGCTGCCTGAGTGACTTGGACGTGATCCTCACTAGGATGGAGGTGATACGATATCGTAGTGCTATGCCAAGGCCATATCTAAGCCTTACAAGACTGAGGAGTTAGAAGTCAGAAGAAGCTGAAAACATACTTTTTAATGAGACATTTCTTCTAACACAACATCAGCATCCTTATCACTTATAGTTCAGAAAAAAACTCACCAAAATCCTCAGTGAATCTGAAGAATTGTCAGTGAGTCTGGGGAAATGTGTTTCCTGTGATTGAGAAGTATGCAGCTAGTGAAACATCATCATGGTAAGACACACTGTCTTAGACTAATGATACTAAGCAAAAGCGAGATCTTCAAAAATAAATTTGCCATAATTTAGGCAACCTATCTTCAACACCTCTTCCCTTTCAGGCTCTGGTGAGGTTATTTTTGTTTTTTTGTATTCTCTCTGCACTGTTCAGTAGGGGAATGCTAGGCTGGTTCCTCTCATCTCTCTGTTGATCAGTCCAACAGTTGATGTGATTATGATTTGCACAATACTCAGGATGGTGAAGGTTGCCATGAAGCCCAGCGGCTCTAGCTGCTGGAGAGTTTATAGCTCTTTTATGGGAAAACTGGATCCCTCTAGCCCGTTGTTGTATACCTCTAATTACTGGAAGATTCAGCTATAGAAACTGAACTAAATCCAAGTTTCCTCTAGGATCTCCTATGCATGTCCCTGGGCATACTGTGCCCTCCCTTTCCTTGTGTTTCTCCTGAATATTACTGCATGCAGCTGTGGCTGGGACCTCCCCACTGTGCAACTGGTTAGTTCGTGAACCAGTACCGCTCAGTTAAAGACTGCTTGTTTGGTTGAGGCTTATTGTAGTTAAGTCTAGATGTGGCTCTGGTCTATCAGAAGTTTGGGGTGACTCTAATATATGTGGTACCTACAAACAGTCCCTTTATGACAAAAATTACTGCTGCCCCTTTTTCCCAGTTTTCCTTCTTTCTTCTCCTGAACAACTGAAGCTGCCTCCCTAATAATGCCACCCAGCAGGCAACCAGGCTGTAACAGTTGACTGTGGACTGTGCTGTTCCCGGCCTTATGATCCCACTGACTGGTGGTGTAGGGTGCTATGTAGGTCCCAGGTTTGCTGCCAGAAACCACACTGGAGCCATATGGGTTTCCAGGGTACACCTTGGGGCTTGGTATGCCCCACCCTCCTTCCCTATCCATAGCTCTTATGAGTTTAATTTCAAAGTCTCTACTTGATGAAACTAGTTTGATACTGCTCCCTCCTCCTTCTCCTCCACCCGTTCACACCCCCCAGGCTCTTTACAACTAAACAGTTTGTCCTTTTCCCGACTGTTTGGGAGAATCTGGGAACGTAAGTGCTCCAATAACTCATGTCTGAGCTCTCATTTACCCCCTGCCGGCATGGGGATGCTGCGCACCAGCCTCTCAGAATGCCAAATGAGTCGTGCCTGCTGCCTTGTACCCCGCGCTCCCTGAAGCCACCAAGCGGGACCCTCGGTCTCTGCTGGGGCTGCTCCGAGGGAGGCAGCTGAGCATCTTCACCTGCTCCCAAGTGTGACAGCTCTGGCAAGCCACTGGAGCCACAAACTCCCCTGGTTCAGCTTTTTGGATATAGTAAGGGGAGGGAGAAGGTTAAGGTCCCAGAGCTTAAGAAAGAAGAGTTTTGTAGCTGGATCGTAAAGGGTGGCTTTGTGCAGGGAAATGTGCCTTTTAACTTTGGCTGTGCCACTGATGTACCACATTGTCTTGGTTCAGTCACTTGGCTTCTGCCTGTCTGTTTCTCATGTCTGAAAGATGGAAAGGTGTTTTTCCACCATCTCCACACAGCTGCAAGGTTCACACTGAAAGCTGGTGTAAAATGTTCTGAGATCCTTGGTTTGAGCAGAGCAGATTGTGATGAAAACCGGGATGGGAAAAGGGATCACCAACTCCAGCCTTTGGAAAAATGGGAATGCTTATCAAGCTCTGGGCTTGAAAGTTGATGGGATGAACATCTCACAAACATCCCTCAAAAACAGCTGAGGATAATGTAGGGTTCAACTCCAGTCATAGTGGGGCCTGTATCTAAGCTGCAGCAAAAGTTTGGAAAGGTAGGGTAGGTTTTGCTTAATGCACTCTCTCTGCTCTGGCTCTGACTACATCAGCTCCAAAATCTTTGATTTTCTGTTTTTCTGCAGTGTAGCTGTCTCCCCTTCACCATTCTCTGAGGACTTTGGTGTCCTCCTAAAGGTTGTTTTCAGTGTAACCAGCACAGGTTTCACTCTCCACCCCGCTCATGAGGTCCTATATGTCTGCTGTTCCCACTGTACAGAAGGGAGCACAGCACTAAGCGATCTGGGACCATCAGTTTTCCCTGGTCCCAGCCCAGAGAAGAAGCAATTTGATACACAGCTCTCACTCTGATGAACCTAGAAGCTTGTTGTGATATTACAAGTGCGGGCAGGTGAGTTATCACCTGCATGGTACCGTGATGCCAGGCCATTTTATTTTTTCTGTCATACTGGGTTGGGCTGGCTGCTTGGCTAAATCGGACACCACACCCTGTCCTGCAATGCAAGGAGATCGTGCGAGGCAGTAAGTGCTGACCCTTCAGTTTATGCTTTCTATTGCCATGAGGAGGTGACTCCCAATTTGTCCCTGCCAAGCTGTGCCTCTTGCAGCCTGGTGGGGCTGGCACGGGGGCTGCCCACAGCCCTGTTCGAGCTTGCTGGCAGCGAGATAGGAAAGGGGGTCTCTTGGAGCCGGGGTGAAGCTGGCTTTTGCTGGAGCTTCGGGAGAGAGTGGGTCAGAGGCGTCTTCAGCTGCAGCCCTGTCTCACACTCCTCCCTGCCCTTCTTCCACGACTTCCTCGGGAGCGCGGAGGTGCCCGGCTTTAGAGCGCTTCAGCCCTCGGCCTCGGGAGCCGCTCCGCAGCTTCTGCCCCCCCCCCACCCTGCCCGCTCCCTGCCTGTGGCCCTGGCAGGCGGCGGGAAGTGCCTAGGATGAGAGCAGGTCCCTGGTGTCTCCTTTAGCTGCCATTGCAGTTAAANCCGCACCGCGCCGCCGAGGGTGCCGCGCCAGCCGCCCCGCCTCTCGGGTCCCGGCGCGGAGGAGGGAGGGAGGAAGAAAGGCGCTCCCCAGCCCGGGGTTTCGCTTTCCAGTTTTGTTCTCATTAGTGGTTCTGTGCATTCCCTTCGCTCCTCACAAAGAGGCTTATTCTGGCACGGAAATGTGCCCTCTGGGATTTACTGAGAGAGAAAGAGAAAGGGAGGGGAAAGAGGGAAATACACGGAGAGAGAATAGGCGCTGATCCTGGGCTGCATCCAAGCTGCTTTAGCTGAAACTCAGGATGGGAGTGCAAAGGTAGCAGTAAACCTTTCTGGTTGTAGCCCACCACCGCCCGATCCTGGATTAATCACCTAGGATAGCCTCGGGGTTACTCTGCCTTTGGCCTGGCTTTCTCTGCCTAGAGCTAGCCTGGACCATTTTGATTTAATGTAATTTCCTTGAAATAAGCTGAAGCGGAATTATTCTGCAGTGATAGGCCACTTTCAGTCCAGTTTTCATCCTGGTTCTGATATAGATTGAGCCCCATGTACCCTCTGAGTAAGGAAAATTTACCTAAATGAAAATGGCTTGCCTTTTTTTTTTTTTTTTCTTTTTTTTCCTCCAGTGACAACTGGATGTTTCCAATGGGAGGAAGCCCAAAAAGTCTCACTCAAAAGATTTTATTTTCAATCCTGTGCAGAAGAAACAGAAATTTTGAGACCTAGAAAGCAGTCAGGGAATTACTCTTCGGCTAACTTGATTTATGTCCCCAAGTGATGGGGATGTTCACGTGTTTCCTGGCCTGATGAGGCCGCTTGTGCTATTGATGAACTCCTGTGACCACACAGGAGCTGTAATAGCGATGCTTTACCTCTCAGGGTGTTCACATTTATCACAGGAATCCTCTGTTTTCCTGCTAAGATGGCATTACCCATACTTTGCAGCTGTGGAGCTATCTGGAGCCAGGCCCAGGTTATATACTAGAGTGTAGCTGTATCTCTAACAGTCTTTGTCTCCTTCAAATGTCTCATTGCAGCCAAGGTGTGTGCTGACCTCCCTGTCAGCAAGCACAACCAAAACCCTGACTCTCCAGCCTCTGGGACACTCCAGCTTCTGGAACACTCCAGCTGTGTTGGCTACAGCTGGGCTCAGCCTTTGTAAGCAACATGCCCAGAGAGAGAGAGGAAGTCTTCTTCTGTTTTGGTGGTTTGGTTTTTTTTTAAATGACTTTTCTAGGTACTGTGTGTACAGCAGGATGCAAGAGTAAAGAATTGGTGGAGGTTTTCAGTAGACACAAACAGCAGTGGTGGGTAGTGTATCGGTGTCCCAGCTGTAGTTTTGTGAAAAGCCAGTGACAAAAGCTTGGAAGCCATCCGCATTTGTCATGCTCCCCAGGCCTGGATGGAGTATTACATGATAGGGGAGAATGTATGGAATGGAATGTGGGACCTGAGGTGTGCAGGAGAAGAGAGAGTACTTGGAGTCCTGATATACAGATGCAGTAAGATCTCTGTGAAGATAATAAGNCCCCTGGCCCCCCCTCCCCGCTGCCAGAAGCTCTGCATTTCACTCAAGTGCCCACCGGGGAATTTGCCCATTTACTCTTGTTATTTGCATGATAAAGGCTGTTCTGCTGCCTTTTCTGCAGCCTGCCTTAAAAAGGTTTTTTCTTTTTTTTCCTCCAGTGACAACTGGATGTTTCCAATGGGAGGAAGCCCAAAAAGTCTCACTCAAAAGATTTTATTTTCAATCCTGTGCAGAAGAAACAGAAATTTTGAGACCTAGAAAGCAGTCAGGGAATTACTCTTCGGCTAACTTGATTTATGTCCCCAAGTGATGGGGACGTTCACGTGTTTCCTGGCCTGATGAGGCCGCTTGTGCTATTGATGAACTCCTGTGACCACACAGGAGCTGTAATAGTGATGCTTTACCTCTCAGGGTGTTCACATTTATCACAGGAATCCTCTGTTTTCCTGCTAAGATGGCATTACCCATACTTTGCAGCTGTGGAGCTATCTGGAGCCCGGCCCAGGTTATATACTAGAGTGTAGCTGTATCTCTAACAGTCTTTGTCTCCTTCAAATGTCTCATTGCAGCCAAGGTGTGTGCTGACCTCCCTGTCAGCAAGCACAACCAAAACCCTGACTCTCCAGCCTCTGGGACACTCCAGCTTCTGGAACACTCCAGCTGTGTTGGCTACAGCTGGGCTCAGCCTTTGTAAGCAACATGCCCAGAGAGAGAGAGGAAGTCTTCTTCTGTTTTGGTGGTTTGGTTTTTTTTTAAATGACTTTTCTAGGTACTGTGTGTACAGCAGGATGCAAGAGTAAAGAATTGGTGGAGGTTTTCAGTAGACACAAACAGCAGTGGTGGGTAGTGTATCGGTGTCCCAGCTGTAGTTTTGTGAAAAGCCAGTGACAAAAGCTTGGAAGCCATCCGCATTTGTCATGCTCCCCAGGCCTGGATGGAGTATTACATGATAGGGGAGAATGTATGGAATGGAATGTGGGACCTGAGGTGTGCAGGAGAAGAGAGAGTACTTGGAGTCCTGATATACAGATGCAGTAAGATCTCTGTGAAGATAATAAGCAGTAATTTTTTTGGTTTTGTTGTACTTTTTTCCTTTTTGTCCTTTCTTTCTCATGATGCTTCTTTTTCCAAATGCACGTATCAGAACGAAACTGACTGCCCCAGAGTGACAGGCCACAACCCTCTGAGGATTTCTGATCTGTGAAGAGACTCTTTTTTTTAATAGACTTACACCTCATTTGGACTCTGAAGCCTATTGAAGAGGCCCCAAGGGTTGGCCAGCCAAGTACATCCCAGAGCAGTGCTGTCTGCTGTTCTTTTTCAGAGAGGCAGATGCAGATATGTATATGTGGATCTGCCCTCTGGACCTCAGCTGGTGCTCTCCACTGAAGAGAGAGTCACTGGATCTCTAGGTTTTTCACTTTAATTTTAATAATAAGGCTGGTGGGGAAAAAAAAATGTACTGCTCTACACTGCGGCCTCCTAAAAATTATTGGAAATGGCTGGAGATGGGTTCTAAAATAATACTTTTTTACTGAATGTGGATATCCTTGGTAGATCTGGAGGGATTTACTGATACACCACTTGATGAGTAGAATTTGGTCAGTGTTTCTACATTTCCCAACAGAGTACACTGACTGTATCGACGGTGGGCTCAAGAACCAGGATGCTTCTGGTGTGTGTGGTCATGTTAGAACATGGAGTGAGACAATACTGTTATAGACCCTGGCCCTGTTGCAGTTCCTAGCTGCTGCTCAGGATGGGTTCCAGAAACAAAACTCGACAAGCTTGCTTTAAATTAGGGAAGCAGGTTTCTGTAAGCATGTGGCAGGCTGCACAGCCAGGATTCTGGCATCCTAAGTGGGTTCTGGAGCCAACCAGTCTTGGAGGTTGTGGCAGTGCCTGGCTAGTGCTTGGAAAGGATTCCAGAATGAGGACTTAGTGGCATCCTATTTTTTTCACACTTTGGATCAACAAGTTCAGAAGATCTGTCCTCATATCTGAACTCCTCCGTCTTTGGATGTCCTTTTGCATTTTCAGCATGGATCATGTTACCAACCCCATCCTCTCCTCTTGTCTGCATGGAATCGGATCTGCAGCCCTGTCTGTTGTCTGAGCCACTGCTTCCCAGCTGTGGAGCTGTGAATCTCCTGTCAGTCTATAAACTTCCACGTTCATGGTCATTAGTAGTGTCTCTGGTCCTCAGATCTGGTTTTCTGGTGTGTTGATGCTAGTTCTGCATCTGAGAATAAACATTCCTTCTGAGATTTGTAACTTGGTTTTTTGATTGTATGTGCTGCACTGTTGACCTAATGGAGGCGTTCAGTTTAACAAGCAGCTCTTGACTAGTGGGCTTCTGGGAGTCCTGTCAGTCTCTTCCGATGGCTTTCGTTTTGTACTGTTTGTAGATGAAAATTCATTTGAGATGGCTAAGCAGGGGCTTTTCTCACTCTGAAATGGCACAGTTCACTTATTCGCCTCCTTTGGCGTCAAGAATGAAGATGACTAGACATACAGAGAGCTCAGCTGCACCTGAAAGGCCCTGCAGTTAAGATGCCAGAGAGGTATGGTGGGCATGTTCAGCAATACCTCTGGACAGACTCAAGTAGTCTGGCTGAAGAAAGCACTGTTGAGAGAATTGGGCAGGTCTGTCTGCCTAGTGACATCCAGAAAGATGGAATCAGAACGCAGGGACTAAAACTGCATAACTCTTGGCATCTCCCACTGTGTGCCAGGCATCAGCGGCAGGTTAGCTGTGGCCAGGATGCTGTCTCCGGGTAAGAAGAAGCAATTCTCTACTTGAGCACAGACTTCTATGTGATTCAGCAAAAACCTCTTAAGGCAGGGTTTGTCTCACCTTGCCGTAGATGCCTGGGAGTCATCTCATTCTAGAATACTTACCTCCCATAGATACAGGAAGTTACTGGATATTTATGCTTTCTCCAATGTCTGTAGAAGGGACCTACATAGATGAGACTATGGCTAGTTTTTGTGTGACAGAAACCTGGTAAGGCGAGTCCCTCTGAGCCTCAGTCCTTCATATGTAAAGTGGAAATGGCAGTGTTGCCCAGTGAGATGAGTACAGGGTTATAAAGTGAAGGGCATAATGTGCCAAGATTCTGCACTGGTGGAAGAGGGAGGAGAGGAGCAGGAGGAGGTGTCTGCGGAGTAGTTTGCCTGCCAGTGTGTTGAGCTCTTCTGGCATTTGGCCCCACACAAGTGGAAGGGTGTTTAGATTATTCTGATAAGCTTCACAAGATCTTTTTGATGTTATTTTCTTACAAAGCCAAGTCGCTGTTGCTTAGGTTACATTATCCCCAGCTGTCTGGTGGCTTTTCCTGAATGATGGGCAGACAAGGAAGAATAAAGTATTTCCATCATCTCCTTGAGAAACAGCATCATAGATGCCCAGATGCTGTTTTATTAGAGGCCTCTGGACTGTTCTTTTGGATCTATTTCTGATCTATTTTTTTCAGATCTCCTTCCGAAGTTTTCACTGCCCAGGTGTAACCATTCCAGGCTTCTCTTTGTTTTTCCCTGTTTAGATAAGAAATGTAAAAACAGTAGAATAAAACAAGAATGAAAGCACTTCTAAGAGCCTCTTCCTCGCTGCGTTAAAAGGCCGAAGGTTATGCAAGGGGAGTTCACGCTGAAGAGATTCTTTGCAAGCCCTCTGAAGCAAGTGTTCTGCTTTTTATTACTGGTTTGAATTAAGATTGATTTTCCTGGGATTCCTGGTCTCCCCCTTGGGACCAGCTCCAAAAACCCTGAGGCTCAAATGAAAATGGAAGGTGCTAATTAAAAGCACCATTTATCTCTCTTTGAAAATAGACCCCAGTCCCCCCACATGGGGATTGGTGGAGGACGCTCCTGGAAATAAGCTGCTCTCCTGCTTTCCTACTTGCTGTTGCAGATGTTCAGTGCCAACAGGGCTGTTAAGACCTGTATCTCCATGACAGAGATATGTAAAATATTAGCTGTGAGCTCGAATTCTGTCTTGGCTCAGCCAGAGATTTAGGGCATGAAGCACATAATGACCTTTGGCCTCTCTTGGGCAGGAATTGCAGGTACTATGCTTGTCCATCCTGGAGATGAGTGCATGTTACATGTTCCCCACTATTCCTAATGCATAGAGGTGAACTGGGCGCTTTTAGCCCTGAGGGTCTTGAATTCATTTTCTAGGGTATTGGCCAAACAGGACTGTCACACTCTGACACCTTAGGACTGAGACCGTGCTCTGGCTGTCTGCCTTGTTCTGCCTTTCTATCCCTCACCCCAACGAGCCTTGGAATAAGCTGGATTGGCACACAGTGAGAAGAGGAGATGGAGAAGCCAGGGACTGATAATGAGGAAACGATCCAAAAATTTCTCCTCCTTTGAACTCAACTGAGTGCAACCAAAATGGTCAGTTCACTTATTCCTCCATCAAGTAGTCCTGATCCAAACCACTGATCAGGACTACACTGCTACCACTGCACAAAGGACATACCTCTGGGGCTATATTAACTCCTCATTAGTAGCAGGACTGTAGAAAACGCATGGGAAAATGATACAAATAGAAGCAAGAAGCCAATTTTACATTTATTTTTCTTACTTTAATTTATATTCTAGATAACTGATATTACTAGGTAAGAGGTTAATTACAATTTCCTGCTTTAAGTCTTTTATTTGTAGCCGTTTAATGGAATATTAAAAGTGGACTCCAAAAGTTCAATGTGAGAATGCCCCAGGAATCCAAAAGGGATCTGCATGCCTACATACCTTTTGGCTTCATGGATATTCTCAGTCTGGCCACAGATCCCTGGAGTTGTTTGCATGAGGTGTTTCCATCTCATGGTTACTCTCCAGGCTGTTATCCCTACCACACCACTTCCAACAGGCAGGCTGTCTTCAGAGTGTCAAATTTGTTCTTAGCAGAATCTCTTGGCTCTCGTTCTACGGCACCTAGTAAGTATTCGGATCATTTCTTTGCAGCTAGAACTTAAACGTTTTGTCCTTGTGAGGTTTTCCACCCATTTAAAAGGGTTCAGAGAAAGTATTTTACACGAAGGGGGAAATATCACCCCTGATGTCCTGTTGTCTGCTTCTTACTGTGGGTGACTAAATGCCTCCTGGGAACTGGTGATGGGAACAAGGAATCTTTTGCTTCCTGTCACTGCAAGCTAATGCCAGTGAGCAAAAGTTCCTAACTTCTGCAGCCTAATTGGTGAAATACAAGAAATAAAGAACACAATGAAGCTATCACTTTCACTAACAGCCACAGAGGACAGGCTAAGATATGGATGAGCCGGTGAGATGGAGAGTCACTGGTGCTTTCCAGATCTGGGAAGGACTGTATTTCTTGTTCTTAAACTGCCAACTGTTGCTTTGGTGACCTCCAAAATCTGCTTCCTGACTTTCCATGTAACTGTTGTTCGTGATAGGGAGAGAGGGACAACAGTCTGGTTTTCATGATGTCCCAGTAGCCAAAAGACAAAGGCATCCTCTTGCCATTGGAAGGAAAAGCTTTGCTCTAGAAACCTGGCAAGCTGCTCAGAGGCGAAGTGGTACAAAGTCGCTGGTATCTATCAGGTGATTAATGTTGGTAGTCTCCAAATACAAATGGCACTCTGCAAGAGAAACTTGTGATGCCATATGCCTGCTGTTGACTTGTGAGTTACAGCCACCACTCTGGAGTGCTGGTGCCTCGTTCTCCAGGTCTCCACTGGCAGTGTCTGGTGTACCCTGTACCAGCCCCTCTGCTGCCAGCTTGATGCACTTCCAGAATGAGGACACATTCTCTAGTAGATTTAGTAAAAGACACCTGACTTTCTGGCTCTTTATCAGATTCCAAACTAGTTGCCTTGTTTTATTCAATTTATTTTCCTAGCTAGAGAAACAGGGACAAAGTTTTTGTTAGTTGTCCTCTCTCTCTTTTTTTCGTTGTTGTTGTCCTCTCTCTCTCTGTTTTTTGTTGTTGTTGTCCTCTCTCTCTCTGTTTTTTGTTGTTGTTGTCCTCTCTCTCTCTGTTTTTTGTTGTTGTTGTCCTCTCTCTCTCTGTTTTTTGTTGTTGTCTTTTAATATGGTCTTGTTCTTTGTTTTTTTTGTCCTGTGGTGGAAGGAACCTTCTAAGTACCTCAGGGAGAGACAGGCACTGGATGCAGGAAAATGCACCACAGGGTTACCAACAGCCCAGGTGACGTGGTCAGTATTTAGGAGACTTCCCTGGCTCGTTCCAACCGGGAAACGTAGGTGGCACCTCAGTAAACATTTCATAGCAACTTGGCGTGGAGCAACGCAGGAGAGTGATGGGCTTAGGTGTGCTCCCCAGTGCGTGTGTCCGAGTCTTCCGGGCAGCGTCTTCGGCTGTTAGAAAACAGGTCTGAGCAGCATCAAGCAGCCAGGCGGGACGTGGCGAGGGCAGGAGGAGATGGGCGCACGTGGAGCGCCCGTGGGGCTGCCAGGCATCTCTCATTAGAATGCATTTGTTCCACAATATTACAGCCGGCTGGTTCATCTCTCAGGCTCTTTCTTTGCAAGGCTGTTGCTTACAGAAGGTAGAGGCAGGGACTTGGGCTGGGTCCAAACTCTGGTGCAGCTCTGCCTCTCCTCTCCTCGGTCTCTCGCTGTGCGCAGAGCCGGGCCCCCCGCTGTGCCCTCGCCAGCTTTTACAGCCGCCCTGCCTGTCACAACAAATGGTACGGCTCAGAAAATAAACTCATCTCATTTGTATGACAACACAGCCCCTCCGGTTAGAATGCTGCACCATTGCTTTTAACAAGGCTTTAAGCTGTTCAGTTCAGAGAGTGTTACAGGCCCTGCTTTATTGAAATATAAACCTTCTCCTGCTCAGTCATCCCAGGCGCATCCCCTAATGCCTAACCTAGGCTATGATGCCCCCAGCGCCCCGTGGCCTGGCGAAGGCTGCCCAGGCTGAAGGATGTCAGTCTTCCTCCCCCATCACAGTCGTGGGTCCTGCATCCCATGTACTGCTCCCTACAGCAGAGAAAGGATGAAAAAAAAGACCTTTATTTCTCAACAGTGGAAGTGACTGAATTTTTTGCTGTGCTATGTTGTGACTTTGTCAGTCTGTGCGCAGGACAGAGTCTGGATATGTGTGTGTGTGTGTGTGTGTGTGTGTGTGTGTGTGAATGCAGGTACCTTCCTCTCTGTCTCTCCTGTTCTTTGAGAGTCTGTATGTGTGCGTGAGGGCTATGTTCCTGTTTTCACGCGTATCCCTCTGTCTTCAGCTTCATGTGCTTGTGTCTTGTTTCCGTGTGTTTGATGCATTGGATTTTAAGTGTGCTTCTGTCTGTGCCTGTCTTTATGCAGCCGATGGTTGTGCGTATTTATGCCTCTCAGTCGTGTACGTGTATTCCAGTGAGCAGGCTTTCACATCTCTTGCTTGCCAGTACTGAAGGATGTGCAGAGGTCTCAGTATGTTGCGTGTTTCCCCTTGGTGTGAGGTGTTCTTGCAGTTCACAGGCAGGTGATTGACTCTGGGTTTTTTTGTATGCTGCTTGGAGCAGAGTGGCCCAAGGAGGATCCCTGGAGTTTTATGTGAACCCAAAGGGTGCCTCGTTAATAAGGAAGGACAAAAATGACAGAGAAGGAAAATAAACATTGAGTGTACACCTGGTGACATGCAGTTCTTTCTAAAGCACACCATATGGTTTTTTTCCAATGATAAACAGAGGATCTGGTCCTCCACTGTTGGAGCTAGCGGTAGCTCTTCTCAAAAAAATGGGCACAGAATCACATATGTAGAACAAGAGTAGCTGTGCATCAGGTAGAGATGCACATGTGTGCCTGTAGATGGATCTGTTATTCTCCCCTTTCAGCAGCCTCACTACAGAATACCTATTTGAAGTTCTTCTCTGTCTTCCATACCCTATTTAACTTGTGCTGGACCAAATGTGTAACTATTTTATCTTATTAGCGCAAGTGCTTATACTCAAGACACCTGAATCCTTACTTTACCACTGGTTTCCCTTGTGACCTTGACAAATTATTGTGTGTTTTTACTCCCTCATTTGCAGGAAGAGCAGAGATGCCAAAGGGCTGGTATTACTAACACATTTTGAGATCCCCGGATTAATGTGGTCCTAGCAATCACAAAGCATTGATGCTTTAGCAATGTTAACATTGCTGATAACCAAACATGCAATTCATCCTTAACTGTGTGATGAATTTCCTTTAGATAATGGAGGGTCTCTGGGCATGTTATAAACTAAATGTTGGATGATTGTAAAACATGGGGTGTAACAGTAGGACCCAACTGAAAAGGTCTGCTTTCTTGGCTGAATGATGGGCCGCGGCTGCTGCTCTGCCTGGTGAGTTGGGCTCTGTGAACCCAAGTCTCTGTCCCCATTTGTTTGGCATAGGGTCAGAGGCTCTGTCTGCCAGTCTTCTCATGCCCATGAGCAGGCATCTCCAGAGCAGCAAGAGAGCACTAACGAAGTGAGCAGCCATTTGTTAGCTAAGGGCTTGGGGTTTGCAGAGCCGCGTACATTCCTGCTGACGAGTGCACAGACAGAGGAGTAAACAACGGCCGCCAGATTTACTGCTGCAGCAAAAATAAACTGTTTGTCAAAGAGAGGATAACACAGGGATGCCAACAGCTTGAGGCCACGCCACCTTGGGATGTGATCTGGTTAGAACTCGCAAACCAAGCAGGATGGGACAGAAGTTCCCCTGGGATTTGGCTTGGAGTCTGTTCAGAAATGCTACCTCTAGGGCTGCTGAGGAAAGGGCTGGGGAGTCAACAGGGGGTGCACAGAGTATTTATTTATACAATGTTGAGAGGTCCTGGCAAATACCAGACTAGGTAAAAAACAGAGCTATTTGAAGCTCTATGCTCTAAAGCGTTTCTGTCCTATAAATCAGCTGCTCCCAGTTACAATGCCAAAAAAAGTCCCTTTTCAGTATACACAAAAGATGGTTTCAAGGCTTTGCTGGGCATTGGATGCTATTTTAAGAATACTGTTCTTTGCATGTGGTACAGCAGCACTGATCAGAGCATTTGTGGTAATTAAAAACCCCATGGCAAGTTTCATCAGGGACAGGTGACACGTCAGTTAATTATTTTTAGGAAGCAAAATTCCCTCTTCAGTTCTGAACAAATTTGTTATCTCTTCCTCTCTACAGAAAGAAAGAAGTAGCAGCAAAATTATCTTTTCGCACTGGTGATACGGTGTTGCAATTGCTATTAACAAAATATACTCCTCTTTATATTTGGGCAAATTTTGGTGAATGGCAAAATACGGAACACATTAATTATGTTTTTGGTAAAAATTATCAAGAATTAGTAAAGAGTGATTTAAGCTGGAAGACAGAAGCTGATTTACAACAAAGGGGATGTGAATTTAACCTGAAGCACAGATTTTTAATCACAGGAATAAGTCTGGAAAGTAGAAACGTTGATAGAGGTTTGCCTGGTGGGACATTAGATGCCAGTGCGTACTGAGATGTATCCTGAACTGAGGAAGCCAACGCGCCAGTTGTCCTCCCCTTACACATTTGTAATATTTTATATATAGTTAAAGTGGCACAATACTTAAGAAGATAGATATGTCCACTTAATTTTCATTGGAGTTACTGACTCCCACGTTGACAAATTAAAGGGAATAAGGCTCGGCAAAGGACTAGGTTGCGCTTAGAGAATCAACATGCCACAGATCACTGATGCAACTTTTTTCCCTTTGTACGGGTCCTGGGAGACCCAACTTGAAATACATTGCTCATGTGAGATACATATCTAGGGTTTATTGCCCTGGAGCAGGGTGAGGACAATCTCGCTTACATGCTGGATTGTACTTGGCTGTAGGATAATATAGGGTGCTTTGGCACCAAGAGGACTTGGACCAAGAGGAGCACGCTCAGAGAAAAGCAGAAAATAATCTGTTGCGAGCTGACACTTGAAAAAGTAAGAGAACTGAAAGATATGTGAATAGATTGGAGGGAGACAGAACTCCCAACAGAAGGGAAGGGCAAACATCCAAAGGCTGAGTGCTAAGTGGAAGTGGGTTAAGGATTTGGAGAGCATGGCTCTAAAGAACCATATGTGCCTATTTTCTATGGCTGTAACAATTTAAAGGAATTGAGCATCTAATGTGGAAGCTGCCATTTTGTTTGTCATATTAGAAATTAAACAAACGAATCCTGGTGCTAAAAATTGAAATTATTGTAGCTGAAGCTGTTGCGGATGGATTTGGCCTTGGTAGTCTTCATGGGATGGACACAGAGTAAACCTGAAAGCTAGTGACAAGAGGGTTATCCCAAGAGTTTTTGTACAACTACGGAACAAACACCTTGGCACGTTCTGCCCTACATAGCAAAATTTGCTCATGTTAAGCCCTTGGAGAGACTGACAAGATGCATGTACCCAGTTGTCCGCCATGTCCAAGGAAGCCATGTTTATCACTATGGCATCCCCCTTCTTCTGTGGGTAACCTACCACCTCTACCAAAAACAAGAAGGAAAGAAAGCCTAAAAGGGTGAAGAAGGATTTTCATTATGAAGTTAATTAGCTTCTGAGCCAAGCTGCACCTTTTCAAGAGGAGGAATTAGAGGGATTTAATTGCTTTATCAGCCTTCTCTTTGATTTTCAGCAATCAGGCCGATTCCATTTAATTTAACTGCCACAGATGAGAAGAAAATTGATGCACTCACCTGCCTTGGAGCAGAAAGAGAGAGTGAGAAAGAAAAGTTGGAGAAATTGGCAAATGTAGTGTCTGCAGATTAATGAAAACCAACAGCATTTGCTCACAATTGGAAATGATGTGCTTGCCCTGAGGTGTTTGGAGCTGTGTGTGTGCCGCTGCGCATGGTGATGTGAGACCCATCTTAATGGCAAAGAACAGGAAGAAGGGGGTTGGACCTGCCCTGGGGAAAGAGGAAAATATATTTGTGAGATGATGGGAGATCAATTAATGAATGGATGTGCATGGGAGGTAGAGAAGAAAGGGGGAGGGAAGTGGCCAAAGCCTCGTGCTAGCCCGTAAGCAGGCAGAGGTCAATGTGCTGAGTGGGCTTGGTGTGATATCTGTTCTTATCCTCTACCAGTGGGCTGTATCCTGCACTTGCTAGGCAAGAGGATTGGCTCACGTTACTGGTAACTGGTGGTCTAGTTCATTTTGCTGAGGTATAGGGGAGAGGTTAGGAACTGCAGTGCAGGCTTTTGGTATAGAGCTGCTTTGGCTGAAAAGCTGCTCCTTCTGTCAGAATGAGATTTGCTGTTGCTCCCTTCCATGTTCTTAGAGATATTTAATGTGGAGGTGAATGAGACACAACAACTATGTGTTGAAGAGGAAGAAGGAAATTAGAAGTGGTGGGAATAGCAGAGGATAGTCCACGAGGAAGTGACAAAGTGGGGGAGGGACCTGAGTCCGGTAGAACCGCGATCCACATAATGAGAGCTGACTTCTTCCAGCTAAGGTGTGCCTTTGCAGAGGGTCTGCTGGGTTTTAGTCTGTTAAACACAACAGTTGACTGCAGCCATATGTGGCCACAACAGGAGTCTGGGAAAGTTGTGCGGTCCTCAGCCCCTCACTTTTTAAAAATGAGGACTCTTGAAGGTGTCTAGCGACAATCCTTCAAAAATAGACCCAAGTCACTTTTGAAAGTCAGGACTCAAAATTATAGCGTGACTGTATTGGAAACCGTGATTTTCAATGGGAGGGTACTTGGATTCCACATCACATTGCTTTGGGAGTACATGAGCTAACTTCTTCATCCTTGCTGGCCTCCAGTTTGGGGGGGGGCTGCTCCCTCACTTGAAGAATGTCAGACCAAGATCTTGCTTGGGAAACTTTGCATCCCTTCAGTCTCTGCAGCAAAGGAGAAACTCCCTCCTGGGTTTCCAGCCAAGTCTTCATTTGAGGGGAGATGGTACTAGTGGATGAATAACAAACATTCAGGAAGATGGCCTTTTATTTTAGTTGTGTTCCCTTAAAAAAAGGTATTCAAGAGAATTGTTTGGTTTTAAGAGAGTATTTTCCACCAGAAAAGGCTGTTTAGCTGAAAACAGAAACTTATCCCTGAAATGTCAGTTTCACCAAGATCTTGCTTCACAAAAATTTTTGATGGAAGCCTCTTGGTAAGACTGGTACCTTCCATTTCATTCCTTTGAAAGCAAAAAGCCTTTTCTCTTCAAAATAACTTCTGTTCAAAAACGTATTTGATTCTATAATATTCAGAAGGTTCTTTAAACAAGAACATTAATTTTTAAATCTTTTTTTTTTAATTGGAATAAAACTCAAAGACTAAAATTTGTGTGTCAGGAAACTTATTCTATGACAGATTTCTTTTTGCGTGGATTATATCTAGTCCTACGTTAAACAAATTTTAAAATTGAAAGTTTTCAAAAATATGGGAATTTTTAATTTCTCCATAGATACTGTAACTGGGGCTCTGTTATGCCCTGGGACTCTGAGACTGTTTTCTGTTTTGGGTCTACATACTGAATTTAACAATTCTCTTATCAAATGGTACTTCTCCCATTGTTTAGATTTCTTATTGTCTTTGACACAACCTGCCTATGAGAATAATCTTTCATTATTTGAAGCAGGCCACATTAAGGTTCAATCAGATTAGCTACATTATTTTAGATTATTTTTACATTATTTTAGATACTACTGGAGCTCTTCCTCGGGCAAAAGAGGAAGACCGTTCATAAGCGGGGAGAGGGAAGGAAAGGCACAGAGGATGAAGTGAATCAGCCTGGTCTGCGCGGCAGCAGGGAATAGACTCGGGAACGCAACCAGTGTCTGCAGACCTGCAGGGAAGTGCTAAAGCCGATCGCCTTCGCTGCCTCTGTCAGCCCATCTCTGAGCTCAATGCTGGTGGGCAGGCCAGAGTAGAAGCAGGAGCATTTAGAAGCTGTCCATTGCCCTTACAAATCAGTCTATAAGACCTGTGAGATAGAGATGGTTCTTTGCTAGAACCTATCACCTTTAGGTATAGACTTAAAAAGGAGCAGCTTTGTGGCCTGTCGTTAAGACTCTGGAAGAGGCTTTTCTCTGGTGATTCTCGCTTCTCAGACACACCAGGTTAGATGAAGGGGTTAACAAGGTATCATTTCCCCACAAAAGCCCTGACGGTGCATTTCCTCACAGCTTGCCTGCCAGGCTTGGCCTAGCTCTGTGGATCAAAGGCTGGTTATCACTAATATTGAGCTGTTGTAACCTCTGTCCCCTTTGATTAAAGTGGCGCTGCTGTGAATTTCTCAGTTAATCACACCTTGGCTCACAGGGTCAGCTTGCAACTTGGCAAGTTCAGAAAACTACAGCAGAGGAGAGAAAGGTAAAATGTATTATGCAAATGCAATTATGATTGAGTCCGACTCCATCCGGCCCAGACCTCGTGCTGCTGGAGAGGCGGGAGGGAGAGGAATCAATAGCCCGTCCTTTGACAAGAGCCTCTTGGCAGGGTAAGGGGAAATGGAAAAGAAGACTCTCCTTTCTTCTCCCCTGAACTTTCTGTACCACTGAGGATTGCAGGGGTTTGGAGGCTCTGAGGCCCTTGGGAAGGTGCAGCGTGTTCAGAGGAGAGTGTGACCTCCCTACCATTTCCCATCCCGAGGAGCTGTGATTCCCGGGATTCCATTGAAATGAGAGCTATGCCAGTGAGTTCACGATCACTAACTCTGTTTTCCACTCCACACTACTTCCTGAAGCCTCAGGATGAGAGAAATCAACAGGCATCATGGTAATATGGATCCAGTTTCGAAGCACACGGTAAGACAGACAGGTGTGTAAGCCACAAGGTGCATATGCAGGGCTAAAGGGGAAGCTTTGAGCCCCAGGAAGGCCGTAGTGTGAGATGTGAAGATCAACAGAGATATTAGTGAATTAGGTTAGTGAACACAGAAGCCTAACCCTGTTTTGGTGCTGCTGAAGGATAGGACTGCGGAGTTAGCAAGAAGAGACCAGGAGAATTTGAGTCTCATGAAGGAAATTCACTCTTTCCTGTTCTGTGTTTTGATTTCCCTACCTGCACTAAGGTGCGATGGTATGTATTGCCCTGCCATATGGAGTTCCTCAGCACTCAGGAGATGGATTAGGGTTTGTTTTTTTTCAGTGCAGTACTATATTTTCACTAGCATTTCAGTAGACCATAGAATTGGTTTGTCAAGTGTGGGCTATCTGCAGGCATATGGTAAAGCCATATGTACTTGCAGAGATTTTAGTGGTGTAAAAATACCAGTATTAATGTACCAGTGAAGCACTTCTGTGGTTGCAAAACTGAGCTGTGTACTTTCCTACTGAATCCAAGTGAAACAAACTATGGCTATAACTCCATTGTTTCCATTATTGCTGCATCTTCAGGCATGGTTTTGTCAACCATCTATTGATCAAGGTTTAAATCCTAGCTATCAGAATTGCTCTGAGAGGAAAGGTCTGGGCAGAGACTTAGACCAACAATAGGTATGGCAGAGTGACTGAACCACACTTACAAACAGATCAGCAGTGCAGCCGGGAGCAAAACCATGTGCCCAGAGCTCCAACTCCCCTGTGTTGTAATTTGTGCTTTTCCTGGCCCTGGCTAACTTTAGCAGATTCCCAGGTTCAGGCAGTTGCCTGCAGACAAAGGGAATTTTCTGTTTCCGCTGGCCTGGCAGAATCTTTCCTTATCAGTTCATATTCTGTCTGGATCCCAACCAAGTTCCTAAGTCATCACATTCCTACCTTTCTTCCTCCTCGTAGGAGAAAGGTGTGTTTTCCTGCCCCTGCTGAAACCTGTTGTGCTTCCTGGCTGTGATGGCAAGAGGAAGGAGGGAATAGAATGAGATATTTCTGAGGAGACTGGTATTCAGGAGCGCTGGTTAAGGTGGCACGGAGGGGTGTTTCAGCTCCAGCTGTGCTGCAAAGCAGATCTGAACCGGTGAGCAGGAGTGAAGAGAGAAGGCGGTGCAGGGGCATGAGCGCTGCTGCTGCTGCAGTGCGGGTCTGAGCACAGTGCAGAGCACAGAGGGGGTGTGGGGAATGCTGGAGGAAGAATGAGCACGGCGGGGCATTCTTGATCAGACCCACTAATTAACTGCTTGCTCTTATTTTATTTACTCCAATCTTTCTATTTTTGCATCATTTGGTTCTCTGTTCAAGCGAAACAGCAAGGAACTTTTTAAAATTTAAATTCAGAAGTGCTGGAACTGAGCTCCTGCTGAGGAGAAAGTCCTGGAGCTCTGCTCCTGATGGCTTTTGGGAACGGATGGCAATATTTCATTGTCTCTCGCTCCCTTCCAAAGGCAGGTATCATTCTGCTCTACTGATGCACATGGCTCTCATTATGTTATCAAACCTCACAAGCATGAGAACGGAACTGCAATGCCTGCTGCCATTTGAAAGGACCCCTAAGCTTGAATTTTAGTGGGTACCGCATCTTTAGTAGGTAACATCTTCCCATTGTAGGCTTTTCCTCACTTTACATCTGCCTTTTCTCTGTATGTTTCTCAGTCCTTCGCACTGTTTTGTTGTTTCGGATTACTAACATGTAAGTTTCTTGTATTTTTTAGAAATGTTAAGGATGCTATCTGGATGGCTCAAAGGACATGGTCCTGGGCAGGATTTAATTAAAAATTACAGTTACATGCCCACAATCTTTTCTTTAGGAAAAAAAAAATAAAATTCAAGATTACAGCTCTTTTGTTAAAGTGCTTTGGGAAGATAATGCAGCACTGCTGTCCCCATTGAATGGATAAATCATAGCTGGGGAGAAATGGTTCACCCAAAGTCATGGGAGAAATTGCTACTAGAGTCAGGAGGAGGATAAGTGGTCCTGGTAGTCTACCTGTTGTATCACGTGCCCCCTTCCTACAGAAAGTGGGTTTTCCTCCAGCTTCTGTTTTCTCATCTCCTGAACCTCCTTCTGATTTCTTGGACAAACTTCCAAGAGAAGAAACTGGCATTGTGCTGTGAGCTGAGGATTAACAGAGTTTGCGCAGGTCCAGAGTGAGTGCCTTCTGTGATTCAGTCTAAGGACTAGAGGCTTCACTGTCCTGGAGATAGTCATGATAAACCACAGCTGATGAGACCAATTCTTTGTCAGGACTCTGTAGAACAGGAGCTGCACCTTCTTGAGCTTCCTCTGCAAACTGTGAACTAATGTAGTTGTGAAAGAAAGGGTGTGATGGGCTAGAACCAAAACTCTTTAAGTCTTAGCATCTTACCCCATGCACATTATGTTTCTTCCCCTGGCAAGACTGAGGACCTTGAGCCCACATGAACCTTGCAGAATCCTTTCTGCGGCTTCCTTGATCTTTAAAGGAGCTAAATGAAATCAGGCTCCCAGGTCCTTTTGAAATCCAATGCGATTGATTCCGCTGCAGATACACATGAAATCTCTGTGCAGTGTGCTGGAGCACTTGGCAGGGTTTTCAGGTGTGCGATGTTTTTATGCATTACAGGACGTGTGAGAGTTATGCCTGGGTGGGCAGAAGTCATAGTGGGATGGGTCTGCAGCTTGGGAAAAGATATTCCTGTGGACAGTCGTTGACATGAAATACAGCACTCCCAAAGCTGCTCTGATTTACATTCCAGATTTCCCCCTGCAATAGCCCAGTATCCCAAAGTTACAAAGGAGGTAAATGCCAACCTCCTTTAACTTAGAGGTCCAACATAAAAGCTTATTCCTTGTTTATCACAGTTAATTCTTGCAGTGGTGCCCGTTACTGTAATGTCCTGCTTTCTCTCCTGGCATCTTCTATCTTTCCTTGTTTTCTTTCCTTTCCTCCTCATTTTTCCTCTTACCCTTCCTTTCCCTCCTTTCTTCCCCTCAGCCGTCTACTTCCCTGCACGAGTTTGCTGCCTCTTGATTAAAATGTTGACTTTAACTTGGAATTAACCTGATTAATGTAATTGAAAGTAAAAGTCCGCTGCTCAGCACTTTGGGTGATGAGTGGAGATGGATTGAGAAAGAAAGCTTTCAGATTGAATACACTTCTCTCCTCTGGCTGTTAATTGCACCGTTTACTGGTACCTGACTCACTGACCGTCAGTGTTTAGTCCAGTTAATGATGATACACAGTCCATACTTTCCAGAGATAATTAAAAAACATTCCAGCAGACACTCTGCTGCAGAGAGCTTTCCTATCTGTCGCAGTCAGCAGGCCCCAGGGGTTAGGGGTTGTAGTAGGTAGAGATCAGGAAGGCAGTTCTCTGGGTGCAGAGATGAGCTGGCCTTGGTTATGTAGATGTTTCAAACGGAAGAGGAACAGTAACTACGTCCCATTGTGGGCTTTAGCGTGTCTGTCTCTTGGCTGTACGACGTTGTGTGTGGGTGAGCATGAAGGCTCTCTGGGGTTGGAGGCCTACTTTTGTGCTTCCAAAGCACTTTGGCTAAGACTGGTGTTTTAAATAGAGCACTCTCCCTGCAAAGTCATTTGAGCTCTTATGGATAAGGGTAGCTCAGCACTGAGATCAGTGAGAATTAGGCATTTAGAGGCTTTGCGCATCTGGACATTGGTCTCTTGTGGCATACTTTTACATCTGCAAAATAGGAATGCTCAGACTTCCTTACAGATGGGGAATTCTCAAATGACTGTGGACAGAGATTTACAGAAAGTGCTTTGCCTGCCATATCCCAGAGACTCTTATACTCTGAAGTAGTAGTAGAAAAAAATGTTCTTCAAATGTAAGAATCCATTTGGAAGCGGATAGCCAGGGGATGTGGTGAGAACTCATATTGCCAAAAGGAGTATTAAGGCAAAACAGGCAATCGGTACCAATGCCAGCATTGGTTTGTAGATTTGCTAATGACCTGAAGAAGGAAAGAACAAAAGGAAGAGGAACTTTTAGGTGTGACAAAGGTAGGTATGATACTCAAGATCATGACAGATGACAAAGAACTTGAAGGACCGGACAGCAGTGGATGTAACAGGAAGAACAGTTAGAATAGATTCCTCCTCCACATAGGAGGAATCCTGAAATAATCTGCTCTGCCCTTCTGAGTGAGGCACATGTACAGATGACATGAAGAGACTAAGAATTCACTATTTTCATTGGCACTTTGTTTCAAGATAATCCCTGTAAGTGAAAACTGTAGACTTTATTTTTCATCTGAGTTTGTCTGTGTTCTATCTTCCACTGGTGTTTGTTAAGTCTTTCTCTACTAGATTAAAAAAAAGCCTTTTTATACCTTACATGTTCTCCCTTCTAGTTACTTCTATGTTAGTGTAAAGATAATGCGCACCCAAGGCTATGATTTGCATTCCCTGCGTGCCTTATGCTATCAACTCAGGAAAAAATAGCTAGGTGTCACTGTGACCAGCTCAACAGACATAAGTACTCGGCATGTTCTCGTCCACCTGCCCTTGTCCTGTTGCTGTCTCCCATTAGACGTGGGCTATGTGCAGTGACCTGGCTGAGAGCAGTGTTGAAACTCTGGGGAAGAGGATGGGTTTTAATGAAAGGAGTGGGATTAGTGTTTCTTTTACAGTAGCACTGAAAGGCTCTTACAAGATCAGAGCCCTTGTCATGATGGGTTCTGAGGTTTGTGTGGGTTTGGTTTTTTAGAAAAGTAGATTATATCTCTCAGACCAGAATCCACATGGTCTTGATTTTGGGAAGACTGTATCCTCTCACACACGGGCAATCAAGATCTGGATTTTGAGTCCACAGAAGGGAGCAGAATGAGGACCGCAACCTTCACCTCTTGCCCCTAGTCCAGCACTGGTATTGTAAGTCTCTCCTGCATTTTGGGTAACTTCTAAAATTGGTATTGCTGTGCAGAAAAAAAGCCAAATAGTGATATTATTTTTTTAATTACTATTATTATTGTTACATTTTTATACTGCCTTCTATTCCCAAGAATCTAGGAGCCTACATGTAGTAGTGGCATATTTCTATACATTGAAATAAAACTTAAATAGTGATAATAGTAAATGTTAGGGTCTACAAGACTCCTTTGCATTGAGCAGGTAACTCCTCTAAGGGATTTTCAAGCATTTGAATCTGGCCCATTCCAGACTTGGTACCTGGTCAGGCATTTGGTCAGGGTGGCCAGCCAAAGCATCCAAAATACTAAGCCCAAGAGAAGGGTTTCTTGTCCTACTTCTCTATCTAAAAGCATGGGGTTTTGGAGTTTTTCTGACTTTAAGTAGAAGCTTTGAGAATCTCTGGTAAATCTCAGCTTAAAAAAAAAACAAAAAAACTCCCCAACACTCTGGAGTATGAATGAAGAGCTGTGTCATCATTCTGTTATATAGCCCTTCCCTTTTCACTTTTTACTTTATCTTTGTCCATGGCCCCAAGCCATCTTTATCAGATTTACTCTCATGGCTATCCCATGGAGAATAGGAGTACTTTCATCTCCATTCAGCAGCAAAAAATACAAGACTCAAGAGCAAAGGGACTTTGCTCAGGGCCACCTAGCAAGTCTTTGATGCAGCTTGGGTTTACCAGCCCCTAAGACCAGGAATACTTAGTCACTTAAGAGCTAGGTAACCATAAACTTCCCCTAGACTACCAGTGAGATGTTTTTTAATTGAAAACTTTTCCTGTCGTATTAACTGTGCTAAGTTGAGAAGAGGCCCCATTTCCTCATGGTAGGTTGGTCCCTCCGCTTTTCTGACCTGTGCCTCTGGAAGTGGGACATAGGTGCACCTGGAGACTTCACCAGGGTCCTTGAGACCTGGCCTGTAGGCTGCTGGGGAAGTTTGCAAGGGACATTGACCCATCACAGCAGGAAATGGCCCTGCTGTGGGTTGCCTTGGGCTTGACCTTGATGCTGCAGTGAGTCTTTGCCGGTGCCTGAATGTGGCCGGTGGGTGAGGCTCACCGAGGCAGAGCGCAACGGCAGGATGTTGTCGTGGGACCAGTTGTGCTGGCACCTGCAAGGAGGCCAGGCTGGCTCGTTTGCTATTCGCTGCACACGCGCAGGGAGCCTCGTGCACTAAGTGACATCAAGGCTCATTATTTTCATCAGATGCCACATTTGTAACCTGTTACTGAGTAAATTGTGATAAAATAGACTGGAGCAGCCCAGAGTCTGACTCGCCGTGCTGAGATGGCTGCTGTGAGCATAGAGAGGAGCCCTGTAAGACCACTGCCTTCAGCATCTTAAAGAAGCAAGAAGCTCTCATGGATAGTAGAGGGCCTGGGTCAGAAGCTGCTTATGACACATCCTTTTAGCAGGCACTTTGTGCCAGTATAAGGGTGAAATGCATTCCTCGGGCGGTTGCAATGAAGGCGGATCATTTAAATTCCTCTCTCTCCTTTTTGCTGTTGGGAAAACTGAGACACAGGGCAAGAAATGTGACTCGCACAATGTCACATACTAAATCTACAACTTTATCTCCTAGTTCTGCACCCTGTCCTTGGAGCCAAGAGTGGGTCCTTCACAGCTGACAATCCAAATGGCAGGATGAACAGCAGTGGACCCACAGTTTTCACATTTTCTTTCCTCCATATTGGAGTCCAGATGGTATGTGTGGCTTGCAGTGGCAGTTGAGGGCACAGAAAAAAAAAAACAAAACTCATTGGTGCAATTCAGTTTTCTGTCTTTGAAGATTCTCAAATCTGCCTGGGACATTCAGGTTTTTGGAGAGGATCTGTGTTTCTTTCCAAACTAGGAGGTTCCAACTCTTGTTTCAGTTGCTTTGTGCTTCCCTTCCAAACCTCTCCCTGCCCTACAGATGCAAACAAATAAGTTTGGCCTACAACATGTTGTGAAGCTGGATTAGATACTATCTTCAGCTTGTACATGGAGAAGCTGAGGCAATGAGAAGTGAAGAAATTTCTACAAGGATTCTTTTGTGTCTTTGAGAACTGGAAAGCTGAGAGCAGGAGTCTCTCCAGAGCTCTCTCCCCTGAGATACCTAGTCTCCATTGCTGATACACATGGAAGTACCTGCTGTGGTTTTAAGGAGCAAATGAGACCTTTAGTGGAGATCAGATCTTCCAGTGCTGCACTCTGTAGCACGCTTTGTTTGGTTTCTGAATAAATATGTTTTTACAAGATTAGTAGATGCCAAATAACAAATACAAAGATGCTTCACATATGAACAGTGTATGTTACTGGTGGTGCTGCAGTGGAATATGCTGGTGGTGGTTATAATGATGGTTGTAAATACCAAGGTTCTTAGGAATTTTAATACATCAGAAAGTGTGCTGTGATCCAGAACAAGAATAGTTTTTGAGAAGTTTGATTAAATGGAATGAAGGAATTTTAAGAGCAATGTAAATATTTCACTTTGGACAAAACCGAGATAGAATAATTTTTAGAGACTTTCTGTATTCTGTTATTTTACAAAAAGAAGAAAATGTTGAAGTAAAAATGTTTTCAGTAAAAGTATAAACATTTATCAGAAAATAAGCTGGTAATAGTAGCTTCCAGTTTTTTAGTTTAAAAATGCCTCTGACATAATGAAATTATGAAGTACTTTATTGATATGAAAGGTATACTGAGTCGGGGGAGGGAGTGCATGAACATTTTTTCTAACTTCAGCTATATGGACTCTGGTTACTAGCTGGCTAGTTCTTTCCTGCAGCACTTCTGCAATGCTTACTAATCCCTTATAAATATAATAGAAGGTATGCTCTACTCTCTGCCCCAGAGGTCTTACAATTTAAATTGGCAGTTCAGAAGAAATATCTCCCTATTCCAGGAACTGGAGCATAGCAAGATCAGTGATTTGCTCAAGGTGACATAGAAAGTATAAAAAAACTAGCACCAGCTTGTTCCACTATCCAGATGAGATCCATCCTCCAAGTTTCCTCATATTTTGGGAGCACTCTGTGATTTCCAAGCTAGCCTGCTTTACTGCCCCAATGGCTTGAGGTGAGGAGACGGCCAGTGGCTGGGGGCAGGAGTGGCCAGCCAGCTCTGCTGCAGCTGTCACTGCTCTTTGCTGGCAGTTGTTGTAATCCATGGTGCCTGCTTTTATGGTGCTAATTAATCTCTTTTAATTAATGATATCCTTCTATCTCGCATTCCTCCCCTTCCTTCCCTCTTTGCCTCTCTTCACCTTCCTCAACGGAAACCTACGGTCCTCCTCGAGCAGGGGCTGATAGAATCTCCAGCCTTTAAACATCTCTGTGTACTCGTCTGTGGCAGTGCTGGTGGCTCCATCTGCTTTTCTCCTTCAGTGCGGTAGCAGCTTAATCTTCATGGCCTGTTATCTTCGAAGCACACTTGATTTCTCAAAAGAAAAACAGCTAAGCATTTTAGCACCCGCTGCTTTCCTTCATAGGCTGCTACATGTCATTGCCGTTTAATCACGGCCTGAGTTTGCAGGCACAGTGTATGTAATGGTACTCTTTTGAATAGACTTACGGGCTTGATTGGGACAACACATTAAGATAACGTTGCTTCCCAGCATCTTTGCACTCAGGACTGTTTATCTTTAATTCCATCCCTTACCTCCTGCTCATAACCTTTTCTCTCTTCTCCCTGGGGCATAGAGGGTAATTCTTGCCCTTGTGTTATGAAACTTGTCATTCTGGGATGGAAAAATTGAGGAGCAGAAAAGAGGCTTGGGAATTGGCAGGACTGGAGGTACCCAACCTGACCACCCCTACTCCAAGTTATAATTTCTGATCTTCCTGAAAAACCAAGGACCAGAGCTCTGCTGCATAAGCAATGCACAGCACACAACAAAAATATAGTCCTGATCCAGAAGGCCATTTACTTCTTCTTGGGACACAAAGCCTATTTCTGGATTCAGAGACACATGTCAATGCTTGGCTGAAACCTAATAGAAAATTTTAGGAAGCAGAGCCATCTGCATTACAAGGGGAAGTTTCCACACCTCTGCACGTTCAACTGCTAATCAAGCATATTTCTGTCCTTTGCAAACCTTGCCAGATACGTTCTTCTCTTTGTTATGGTGGGTTTTTTTCAGCAGTTTCTTTCCCTCTTTCAATATCTAAGTCTACAGTGCTTTTCCTCCAGTTCTAGTGGCTGAGTTACGTACAAAAGGGTGATCAGCTGTGGGAAGAACAGTCTAGCGGATCAAATACTAAGTGACATTAAGTGGCATCTAAATGACATTACTTCGATTCTCTGTTGAGCTATGAGTTGCAGTGTGACCATGCACGCAGCAATTAATTCCTATGCCTCAGCTCCCCAGCTGTAAAAAGGGCAGGGGACTTCCATGAGTTGCTGGGAAGTCCTGCGTTAGTCTGAGGCCAAAGTGAGCAACGCTTGCACGGAGCTGAGAAACTGTGGTGGTGGGATCCATTCACACACATCCTTAGAAAGCTGCTAGAAAGCCAGTTACAGTGAGTGGGAGGAATTGTATTGTATCTTGTTTGTATGAAAGAGTCATGCTTTTACATGACACGAGAACTGCATAGGGACCCTCTAGTTGTCTTAACTTCTGCTTTTTTCTGTTCATCCACATCCCTTTGGGTCGGAACATTCGCATGGTCCAGTGGAAGGTAGAACTGCAGACTGGATCCTTAGCATAGTGAAGGTCCAGGTGAATAAATCAATATAGGGAGATATAACGACATCAGAAAAACTTTCATGGATCAGATAGTAGTTTACAGTTTCATCAGAGAGGAAGAGAGAGAAAAGCATACTTTACAGAGTGGTCATAGAAAAGTGACTGTAAAAAAAAAACCTGTCTTGCTGAATACATCTGTTCACACTCACTTTGATTCTCACTTTTCTCATGATGGTGTAAATATGGGATTGATCTGTTAAAGTCAACATGAATAGATCAATGCATAGTCTCCATGTACTTGGGCAAAACTGAGTCATTGGTATAGCATTGACTCACTGTTACTCCAGAAAACATAAATGTTCTGTGAAAGGTATGTAGCGTGTAACTTTACAGGATCAGATCCTTTTCCTGGTTGGGCTGATTCTGTTCAGGTCAGGATGAACCCTGACAGGCTGAATAAAGCATTACTCAAGATGTGGAATTACCTGAAAAAGGAAGAGAGCAACAAGGAGACCACGGAGGCTTAGTAAAAACTCTTGTTGTCATCTTCTCTCACAGATGCATACAAAAGGTGTAACCCAACTTTGTCTCTGTCCCAATGTAAAAGTAGACACCAAGCATCCCTAGTAGAGATGTTGCCTCTGGATTGGAGATAGACAAGCATGATGTGGATGTACTGACTTTTACTCCCCAAAGGACAATCCCATCTTTGAAAGGAGACCTGTGGAAGAGCGTGTGCTCTCATGCCCACCATGCTTCTCAAGTGGTAAATGATGCACTGAGAGAGCTTGTGAGGGCTGAAAGAGCTGTGGGATCTCCACTGACACCAAACACATCACTGAATCCCTAATACACTGTGAGCTGGGAGTGCTGCTGGCCTAGGATCAGATGTCAAGGAGAAGTGGCAGGAGGTGAGAAGTGCCAGGAATACTGCTTCCCAGCTGGCTCTGGAAACAGTTTACGCCTGTGTCCGTCTGCACTCAGATCAAAGCCTCCCTGAATTATTCAGGTGCTCTTTGAAAACTCTCAGCATGCAGAAAGTGAAGGCAGCTTGGCTTTACCTGCTGGAAAACAAGCACTCATTGTAAGCTCCAGGGCCAAACCAAGGTTCCTCTAGTCAGACAATGACAGGGGCTCCTGACACTTTTATTGCAGGGTTCTTTCTTCTTGTTACACCAGGTTCTCACAAACAGGCCTGAAATGGGTGAGCCTCCAGTCCCTATGGGCTTCAGTAGGTATTTTGCATCTAATTGAGCCCAGCCTTGCAGTTGTGCACTGATGCATTGGTACTGCCTTCCCCAGCGTTTTGGGCATGTGGAAAGAGGTGCACTTAAGAACAGCTGCTGGCAAACCCACCTGGATGGTATTGAGTGATTCCAGCTCTATCAATGGGAAGAACATTCCGCTCAACCAAAAAAGAATCAAATAAGATAGCACAACCTTGAGCTTTCCAGGAGGGCAAGGACAGCGTGCGCTCTTGTGCCATGATGCTCCAACCACTCTGTTGAAGCGATGGGGCCCCAGCACTGACCCACACACTCTGAGAGAAGCAGCACATAGTATTTTCTTAAAAGAAAAATGGCCTGAGAAGGGTAAGTGAGGCAGAGTCAGAGATCTTTGCTGTCCTTTAAGCTACTACTAGCTTCTTCTCTGGGGAGTGAGTCCAGCAATCCTCGTGTTAGAAGAGCTGTTCTGGTATCATGGGCAGCTGCAGCTACTTTACAGGGAAAGACTACGTACAGTCTTCATACCGCTTTCTGCGTGTTAAGCCCACTGCATATCCAAGGCTGAGATTGCTCAGTCCAGCATTACCAACTGTGCTGTGTTTGTAATGTTTCAGTTCTGTGTTTTCTTTTAAATGCCAGGGCCAGGAGACAAATTATTACATTGAAAAGTAACTTTAATGTTTAGAACAGTTTTTTACTAGGTATGACACGTGGCTGAAGTGAAAGGATGAAAAAGGAGAAGGAAACCCTCAGTCGGCTCTGACACTTTTTGCTTCTGAGATTTTAGGACTGTTTTTTGAGTTGTTGAACACTTGCAGCTAGCAGCCCTCAGTACTAGAAAGTTCATCAGCCAAATCCGACTTTTCGTCCTCTGCCATTGTCTAAGTTAACAGATCTGGAAGCCTACAGATTTACAGAGTCAGGCTGTCCGTTCAAGAAAGGTACCGGTGACAGCAGCGCTTATAATAGTCCACTTTGATCTTCTCGAAGCACATGGCTCTTTTTTCCTGCTTGTCAGTACCTGTTACACTGCAAGGCCTGTGGCCTTGATGTGCATTGCTGTGGATGACGGTGGTCTGAAACCCTCCAAACCCCTCCTCATAAATCATCATCAGATGCATCTCAAAATAACTCTCTGATAGACATTGAAGTGGTTTGACAGTTTCAAACTGGAACTGGTGACCTGTTGCATTCCAGCTTAGGCAGGTAAGTTGCCACATACTGTCAGGAGAGGATGCTTTGGGAAAAATGTGTGCTTCAGAGAGGAAGCGATTACACGGAATGATGTCCACAGCAGAGCTGCAGTGCAGGGACCTGCTAACAGAGTTCTTCAGCCTGCAGAGTAAGCTGCTTGAGAACGAAGTATCGAACAAACTTGTAACAGTGGACTGCAGGGTGCTCCTGTAATGGGGATGTCTCTTGGGTAAGTAAACAGAAGCCCCAGAATATCCTTTCATTCCACAGAGTGTTTTTTATCTTTGTTGTGTATCTTTTTAGACAATAAAGGTGATCAGCACCTCCCTAAGAAAGTCCATCCCAAGACAAAAGTAGATTTTCTGGCATGATTGTTATTAGGTCCTCCATAATCAAAACGGTTTTGTATCTGATTTCTTCTGTCATGCCTGCTCTGTGGAGGGGTAGTTCATTTCTGGGACCAAGTAGGAACATTTTAAAAGATTTATTTATCTGTTGGTTTGATTATTGATAGTATCACTGCAGTATCTGAGTGACCTCAGCGTTACATGTGGTTCCTAGGCATTCATGGTTCCTCTTACAGAGAAGTTACAATCTAGTGAAAATTATGTTAATCAAAAGTTCTGTTCTCAGTATTAGCTGTACCTTGAGACAATTACCCTCTAATATGATCCCTACTCTGAATATATGAAATACGAGATCTATAAAGGCCAACAAATGACAACTGTATACCCAAATTTCACCTTTTATATTCGTTGATTTGCCCATCACTTTTCAGACGAAGCACAGGAATGAAATGAACAGAACTAGCAGAGACCTCTGAGGTTATCGAGTCTGGTTTTTCCCTCAGGCAAATGGCCAGGTTGTTTTCTGACTAATACTATAAGGTCATGATTACAAAAAGTGAAGTGATTACTATTTCTGCACACGTGCTAGTACTTGCACCAAAGGCAGTTACCCAAGAGTCAGCGGTAAAGATGACTGCAGACTGTACATCCTGCAGATCAGCTAAAACCGCCTTTGCCTTTGCACATTCCTCGTTGCCTGAAATAAAAGATTCTCCTTCTCCTCTTATGTGAAACTAAGGAACAGAAAACATGTTTCATTGAAATTTCTCTATGAAATATTGGTTGCTAGCAAGAAATGAATGCTAAAATACCTACTTAAAGCCTGATTGAGAAACACTGCTACATTTATCTTGGGATGGATTTGTAAGGATCCTGTGTGACTTAAATAGCTCTTTGTCAGCTGAGTTTCCTGATCAGGCTGTATCTTCCATAACGCACTAGGAGTTATCCATATTGCTTCCTGGCTTTTGTTGTTTGAGACACGCTCTTTTGAAGTATTGTTGGGTCTTGAGGACAGAATAGATATCTCCCCCTATCTTGTGTAAAATGTCTCTCTTTTAAGGACACTGGCACAGTGATTCTAGTTGGTCAGCTGGCCCATGATGCTGTAACGTGGAGTTGTGATCAGAGGGTCACCTCTGGAACAGGCATGGGTGCAAGGGTCTAGGGTATCCCTCCAGGGTGTCCTCCAAGCTTTGGAAGGATCTGACTGATAGCTTCAAATCAGCAGGATACATTTTGTAGTTTGTGGGTTTAAACTAACTGTAACGTGACATCTGATGTGCTGGAAGATCTATCTGAACTGCTAGGTCTGTTGTCCCCTCTGTGTTCCATGATAGGCAAGGCAAGAATTTCTTACCTCTTTAAAGTAGACCATGATGGAGTTAGGAGAGGTAAAAGGAAGTAGCTTTTTGCCAAGATGGAACTGCAGCAGTCCACCAACTCAGCCTTCTGCTGTAGTTTGTGTGTCCCTATTGCACTGTTAAGCATGATGGGGCAGGTGTATATTTAGAGAGGTGACCGCACAAAAAATGCCCTCCCAAATGTTTGGAAAATCCAGACCAGAAATCCAAAACTTTGAAGTATAGCTCTGTGTTTCCAGGCATCAGAGTAAATAATGTGTGGACTGGAAGTGTTCTGACACTGCGGTTCTTCACTGGACACCAGTAATCATGTGTGGAAGAAGGTGTCGTCTTCGGCAGACCACTTGAATGCGCAGAGTCATTAGTGGGAGGCTTAAACCCTGCACTGCTGGTGCAATATCACCACTCCCAGGATTTATGTGTATTCTTCAGCTTTTATATGGAGGGTGAAGTTTTGGTTCTACTGACCCAGTTGGAAAATGCATGTTATATGGGATTAAACCAGGATGGATCCCATTTTTTTCTGAGAGAATGTGAAAAGCAGCCCACGCATCCTTTGTAAATCTTTGCCTAAGGTAGAGACATTTCTGTCCCTTGTTTAAAGGTAGAGATACATCTCAGGGCCTGGCTTGATGTTTTCTGTGAGAGAAGTTAGTGTTTTCAAATCTTAAAGCCACTGCAGGGTGAAGAGGGGAACTGGGTAGTGGAGCAGTGGGGTGGATTGCTTTTGGGAGGTTGTGTAACCTTCACTGTTGTTAAATTTAGGGTAGACAAAAAGGCTTAGAAGTACTTCAATGGTGGTTGATCCTACCTTGGCAGAGACGTGATCTTGACGCTCTCCTAAGGTCACCTCCAGCCTTACTTTCTGTGATTCTGTAAAAGGATATAACTGTTATTACTGTTATTATTACCATTTGAGGAGTACTTCTCAGAGATCAGAATGTGGCATTGCCTGGTGCTGTACTCACATGCTGGAGAACGATGGTCCTGCTCTCAGAATGCTTATGAGTCAAGAAGAAACTGCAAGTATGGACAGCTGAGGGAATACAGTGAGGAGCAATGAGACACTATTGATCAGCAGGATAGGCACTACTCATCATACATCAGCAGCCTAACTGCTGTCAGGTTTTCACAGGCATCACGGCTAAGGAGAATTTGAAGGAGGATAATGAGGAAGCTTTGCAAATGAAATCTCCAGGCTCCCACCACCTCTGCTCTGGAGCTAGGGCAGCAGCAGGATAATGGTCTGCCTCCCACTTCTGACTGTTTTTGTGTCCCTGCCTGCCGCTGCCCACTTGCACCCACGGCACGGGTGGAGCTCCCACAAAGTTCCTTCTAGCCTGTATTGTGGCAGCGTGGCAGGAGACGGAGCCAGGATAAGGCCTGGCCCTCTATCCCACATGCTGTGGGATCTCTTCCAGTGACAAGAAGTAAAGTTGATGAGTCTGTATCGAGACAGTGAAGTGACCCCCGTGCTGCTCCACATAATTAATAAATAAAGCACTGGGGGAGTTTTTGCCATGCCGGCTGCTATGACAGGGCTGTCTACGGTGCACTTAAGCATTAAATGACCAATTTCTGTCAGACTAACTTCCCAAGCCTCTCTCTCTCTCCCTCTCCCTCTCTCTCTCCCTCTCTCTCTCTCTCTCTCTCAGCTAGCTTCCTCGCTCCCTGCACTTGGAGTTTTTCAGCAACTGATGGCTCCTGGTTCATTTCTGTGGAATTAATTGGTCCCTGAATGAATTCTGTTGACAGGGCAATTTATCATGTGTTTGGGTTGACAGTGTTGGATGCCGGTAAAGGGGGGGAGTGGTGTGTGAGTGGGATGAGGGGAGATGGACAGGGTGGGGGGGGGTGGGAGGATGAAGAAGAGGAGGAGGAGATTGTTTAAAAAAATAAAATGAAAGAGAGAGGAAAAATTCTGTTCTTATTTGGTTCCCTCCAGTCCAACTCAGTGCAATGGATAATGCAGAACAAGGACGGGGAGAAGATGCAGGGGGGAAGGGAGCATCACTTAAAACAGGAGCCAGAATGCTGCTTTTCCACAGTTTACACCATGGCTTAGGAAAAAAAACAAACATAAAAACAAAACAACATCAACCACAAACACAAAAAAACCAAAACCAAAACACAGTAATAAAAGCTGGTAGTTATGTCGTTGTGTGGTGTCTCTGGGGTTCAGCCAGAGGCCACCATGTATAATGCCTACATCTCTATTTCTTCCTCATGCCAATGTGAGGGGGAAGCTAGGGGCAAATCTGGTTAACCCTCAGAATGCTGATATGTGCCCAAATACTGTTTCAGTAGGTACTGAGTGGTGTCCAGCACTTCACAATGCGTTGGTATCTGCCATTCTGTCTACTAATCAGGGACAGCCAGGAAAGAATCACATCTTACAAAACAGCATCAGTGATTTGGGTTCCCAGTTTCCTGTTAGTGTGGGCCAGAAAGGGGTGCCTGGTCCCGTATGTGCCTTTCACAATCGGATTACATCATTTCATGTTGTCCAAGATGGAGACAATGAGAGACTTCCCAATGTAATTAAAATTACCTGGCAATTACGTTGTCATTAAAATGTCGTGACTCTGGCTTATGGATTCATTTTGTAGTCAGCCCAATCTAGATCATCATTTTAGTCCTTTTGACCTCACAGCTTCTGAATGCAGAAGCATGGATATGTATGCACATGCGTGTGCTACAGCGTGGACAGTGTTAAAACCAACCAAAGCCAGAAAGAAATTCAGTTTGTATGAAACACAAGTATTTGAATAAAGATTAAATAGATTTTTTATTTTTTTTTTAATGATGTCTTCTCTAGGAATCTTTGAGTGACCTAAAGAGGTGCACTAAAGACTTGATCAGAGGGAGGTATGTCTGTGAAGTGTTGGTTGCATGCATGTGTAGATGATAGGCTCCATTGGCGTCATCTTCACCTCTGTTTCCTCCCCCAGCCTTCCCTGCCCTGAGAGTGGGGTGTTCCAAAATAATCAATGCAGAGATCAGTAGAAGAGTTACTAGTAGCTCTCCTGCTGATCTCGCTGGGACCAGCATTAAGTCAGAGCTCAGCATTTCTGAAAGTGCCACGTGGAGCCTTTAGCTGCGGGTTAGTGAGGCCTGCTTTTGTTTCTCAGAGCACTGTGGCTCAGTTTACGAGCATTTAGTCATCATCTTTGTCTTGGGACCAAATGCTTCATCAATCCAGCTGACAAAAGGAGTGCTCATATTGTAAACAGCCTGGAGACAGAGGTGAATTTTAGTGGCAAGGCCCAGACCGGGAGTGATGAAACACCAGTGATGTGGTGGTAGATGCTCCCTCTTATTTTGTTCAGTCAGATATAATGTAAATGCAAATATAATTCTCATCTGGTAAAAGTGGTACAACTTACTGCTGGCTTATGGCTCCCTTTATATTGTTGGTTTTACCCTGGGTTGTGTCAAGACCTCTATCCTACATCCTACCCGAGAACATCTGAGCATCAGATCTTCTACTAGAGTGCTAAAATGAAGGGGGTGGGGTGAGGAGATGCAGGAAGCAGGGAGCTGGCACAGTCAAATTGCAGAGGATTTAAGAGAGAGACTTTTTGCAGGGCCGTCAAATTTCCTGCCGATTAGAAAGCTGGTTAAAGTTGCTGCACTACAAACAAGTGTACAGGAGAAGACAGACGTGCGAAGGCGTACTAGGTAGAAAAAGTATTTCTTTTCAAATGTTTTCCATTTTCTTCTCTTGGCATGATCACTCCAAGGAAATGGTGCAGGCAGGTCCTTATCAAGGCTTTTTAAACAAGATTCCATTGTAGTTACTTGGGTAACTAAAGCAGAGATTCATCTGCAGTGCAGGGGATCAAACCTAGAAATGCTCCTATTGGAGATGAGCGGATCCAAAGTAACAGTTGTGATTTGAGATAGCCAGTTTAAGGAGGAAACACATGAATCACAGAATGTCTTTGGTTGGAAGAGACCTTCAAGATCATCTAGTCCAACCTGTGTGTGGCAATTTTTGTTTGTGGGATCCTGAAGTGTAAGTTGTTTGGGGTGAGGACCTGCCCTTTGTTGTGGTTTAAGACAACAAAAATATGTATAGGAACTGACGTAGACAAGTTGACAATGGTGGCAATAATAACTGAGCAGTGATTGTTCTGCGTAGAAGTCATGCAAACAAACAGGATGTGAATCAGAAAACTTGGGAGATGTATGTGGTGCTTGGAAAGGACCAGTCTGAATCGGTGGTATCTGTGCAGGGAGAACCTGGTTGGTTACAATCCCGCAGAACAGAAACAGCATTGATTGCTAATGAGAGGGTGCTTGCGTAGGAGTTGAGTATCTTTTTATAAAGAGGGCCTCTACACAGAGATATGAAGCCTAAATACATGTTACTTATAAAGGTTTTTTTTTCTTCATTAAGAACAAGATTACTAGTATTATGGTTTATAAATATGAAGCAAAATGAAGAATGCACAGTTTGGTAGCAAAAGCTCTGCAGCATAGTATACAAAAATCTGACAAGCTCCAGTAGCTCTAAGTTGATAGTAGGTAAATTCAACCAGAAATAATGTGTGTATTTCCAACAGTGCAGGTAATCACCTGTCAAAATATTTTAGCTCAGATTCGCTGTATTTTCCAGCACTTGAACCTTCATACTTGATAGCAAATGTTCTTCCAAAACAGATTCCCTTAGTTCAACCCAGAGCCAGAATTAATTGAAAGCAGCCCTATGAGTATCTCGTATCAGAAACCAGACAGGATGATCACAGTGCACTAGGAGTCTCCTCTGGGGTAGCTGTGGCAATGAACTTGAAAACAGCTAGAAGTCAATGCCTGATTCTAGTTTCTTTTACACTGTTTACATGAGTGTAACTCTTTTGACTTCAGACTTCTGATTGACAGCAGTGGATACAGAAGGCAAATCAACTTTCTGAGAAAAATGGTTATGATCAGGCTGTCCTGAGCCAGTCAGTGAATAAGATATAGGACACATTAATGGAGTATATGGGCATATTTTCGTTTATGTCACTGAACCTTTGGGACAGAAACATAAACATTTTTATTACAAAAAAAAAAAAATCCCTAAAAATTGAAAAGAGAGAGTAAAACCTGAAACAATACAAATCTTTCTGTGTTGTGAAATGGACATGAAAAAAACTCCTGTGAATGAAAAGTCAACGGTTCAAAACGGAATTCCGCATAAAATAGCAGAGACAAGATGGACCAAAATAAGCTCCAAGCATGTTGGACTTGGAACTAACCAGGAGACAATAGGTAGCTAGCTAAAATGGCAAGGCAGATGGCTTAAGAATTATTCAATATGCAGCTCCTGCAGCAGTGGCTATGATTAGAAATACTGAATGTGTGGATTTAGGAGTATAGGATTTGTAAGACTGGGCCAGGCTCAAATTTTGTCTGGTCTACCAGCTCTAGCAAGAGTCTCAGAGATTATTAAGAGGAAGGCAGAAGAACTGTGCAACAGGCAGACATAGGAAACATCTGTAGTTTGTTGGAAACTCAAGTAATCTGTGAGTTGGCTTAATCCCAGAAATATTCATGTCTTTCAGGAATGCTTGTTGAGTGCTCGTAACTGTGGATTATTTTTTTCATCTACAAAACTGTCCACTCTTTTCTGGAATCTTGGTAATTTTCTATGTTTACGAATTCAGTTGGTCAGAATACAAACTGTTGCGGAAAAATTTAAATCAGCTTTTAACTTGTTTCTTTGTAATCTAATCAAGTGTCATCTTTTTCTTGTGTTCTTGTTACCTGCAGGATCTGGTTCTGCTAAAGAAGCCTCTGGCTTGCCTTCTGGGGAGTGTTCAGCAACCATTTTGATGAATTCCAGTTAAGAATCTTCCTGATACCCAGGGATGCAGAGCTCAAGGAATACCCCAAGCAGCACTGCAACAGACGACATGGAACACAGATAAAGGTAAGAAAATGGCACAACTGTAAAACAGAACAGAAAATTCTGAAGACACAAAAGGGATTTGGATTTGGAAGGATGTTTGAGTGAATTATTTAGCTAAGATTTCTGCTGGGGGCCCAGAAGAACTTGATAAAGATTCTTTTATACTTGATGGAGGAAATAGTGGTGATGATAATGCTTTGCCGTGTTATATAGCGATTAACTTGGAATGGAAGTTTACAGAAAGTTGTAGGTGGTTCTATCGGAAACAAGAGGTTTTTCTAGTCATGTGAGACTTGTAAACAAGAATTATTGTGATTGCTTGAAGATAAGAGATCCCTGAGTGCCTTCTGTGTGCTCATGATTCTAGTTGAAGCTGTGGGAAGTCTGTTGCTCCTAAAGATCCTAACAGAGCTGTTCTAAGACCCAACACCAGTGGGGTGTCTCCCAGATCTTGAGAGAGAAGCAGGAGATCAAGATATGTTGCTACAGATGGCACTAGTGTGCCTAGCAACTTGCTTTCAACCAGCTCTACTTACGGCTAATACAAGGAAATTCAGGGGACTAACCTCCTATTCAAGAGGATACTCAGTCATGAGCAGAACTGACAGATTCTTGCTGGCATTTGCAGAGTCGATTTCTGTCTTTAGCGTGGCACAAGTAACTTGTCATACCAACATTGTACCATTAACTGAGCCAGATAGGAGCTCTCCAATGAGGCTGAGGGACTTAAGCTTAATGTAAACTGTCTGTAGGACTGTGAAAACGTTGTTTACCTTGGACAGAAAGGTAAACAACAATCTCATTGCTCAAGTTGAAGACCATAACTGATTGCATAAAAAAGTTGGTGCTATGAGGATTGTGTCATTTCAAACTCTGGAGTCGTGCTGGAATTCACAGCAGAAACTTCTATGAGTAGTAGTCTACTAGTTTGGCAGCTCAGAGAGCAGCATGAGGGAGCTCTTTCACATCGTGTTTATTCCAGGGACTTGAAATCCTTCATGGAGAAGATATGGGTCATGTGCACAGGGAGGTGATTACTAGTGCTTTTGTTTTCAGGCTGTTTCTGTCTCTCCTTCTGGTGATCATTTTCTTCTCTCTTTAGCCTCTTCAGTCAGGGCTGTATTTTATGGGACTTGTTCAGCATTTGAATAAGAGCTGGCTGGGGAAAGTTCACTTGAAGAGGGAAAACTATAATACAATGGAAATAGATGGTAGAAACAATAGTTACTATTTTGGCCCTCCTAACTTGAAACTAGAATCCCAATACTTCTTTTCCCAGGGTTGATCTTCTTATGAGCAAGCCTTGTATGACAGACCATTGGCTAGTTTTGGGTGCCTAGGGAGAAGCAGTGTCAGGAAAAACATTCTCCATCTTTGCTAACCAAACCAGTTAATCAGTGACTTAGAGACACACCACGCTTTTGTCGCTTTCAAATTCAGTTAATGAAGCAAAGTGAGAGGCCCTGCAATCACAACACTTATATCTGAGGAGAAGGAGCATGAGGAAGTTTGCAGCTGTGTGATTTAGTCGGTATATATCTCCTCTGTTAGCAGCATGGGGAATTTCAAACTGAGAAGTATCTGTTTTGGCACATTAGGAGCATGAGAACCCTTCTGCTGCTCCAAGCCATAAACCAAACTCAGTAGTAAGATTCTGATGGCCGCCTGAGGCCTTTGGTTGGCCATTTAATGTGGGCTCCTATGCTCACTGTTATAGTCCACATATACCTATTGCACAAAACCACACGTGCAGCTCTGTGCGTATCTACCCAAATAATCTAGGCTCAACTTCCGTGTATTCCGAGTGGCTGCACAAGAGAAGAGTTGCATCAAAGCTTTTGCTTTTCTTGTATTAAAGTCCTTGTAGTTCAGAGATGACACAAATCTAGTACCTTTGCTGATTTATGACTCAATCAGAAGGAAGGCCTCCCAAAAGCCTTGCCTGCTTTCCTCCCAGTCACCTTTGAATGGAACACAAAAAAATATGAAGCCCAGCCCTGTGATATAACCACACAACATCTGCCTTCCCCTGCCACATCTTCCACCATGGATCCCAAATATTCTGGTGTCTCCCTCTTTTCTGAGAGAACAGGAAAAGCAAAATACATATGAAGAGGTAAACCACCCGAATAAAGACATAAGAATGGGTCAAAATGGGCAATCTATACTCAAGATAAAAGCAGAAAGATACACAGGACCATATTGAAGATATCAGTAAAGATTATGCCAAGTTTCTGGAATCAAAGACTGTTCTGAGTTCCTTTTAGTTTTGTTTCCACATTCTCTCCCCTCTTTCTGATGGGAACTTCTCACATGGTACTTTGACCAGGACAGGATTTTCTGGGAAGCCAGTAATGGCAGGGAAGTTGCTGCTAAGGAGAAGAAAGTTCAATGTCACCAGAATGTTTCCCAGGACTGATATTTTGTGGCCTTTCAA
>VWZK01003466.1:35292-94060 GCA_013396935.1 Baryphthengus martii | reverse complement strand
AAAAAAAAAAAAAAAACAAAAAAAGTGCTGTTTACAGTTTATTTTGTGGTAGCTCTTTGAGACCTCTGGTATGAGCCAGGAGCCCACTATGTTACTTGCTGTGCAAACACAAAGCAGTAAGAGAATTCTTACTACAGACAGTAATAACCTTAATCTAGTGAAAGTGATCACCTGATAGACACAGAAGGGGCAGCACAATTAAATAGTTGGAGCAGAGGGGATAATTTAAGTCCCTTCTGGTTTATAGTAAAACTTAAAAAGAAGTCAGATGGTGAATGTGTATCTTAGCTGGTAGAACAACAAGGAAAGATTTTCCTAAAGAACTTAGAGAAAAGAATTTTCAAAGAAGAGTAAATTAAAAATTAATTCATTAATTTAAAAATAGGTCTCATTAGACACAGAAAAAAAATGATGGATAGATTTTTTTGGGATCTTTCACAACAGTTATTATAAAAAAAAAAAATCAAAAAAACCCAGTGTGTAACATACTGCTGAGCATCCCAAACACTCTTCAAAGTCTCCTAGTAAAAATATTGATCTGTGTATATTTACCTTCCTAGCTCACATTTGGATCCTTTTGAGGAGCTGGTTACAACTGTAGAAACCGAGCCTTTGGTATGTTCTGACAAAAGTGAAACCTGATAACAAAAGATTATACGGTTCAGAATATTGGCCGGGTTCTTATGGTTACCGGCTAGTGAATCCTCAAAGTAGAGTATTGGAACGGGAATCAATCATTGAAGAAAATTTCACTACGCTCTTGAGTGCATCTGCAACAGGCACAGATGGCTCATGAACTAGGAAAGTGCTGGGCTGTCACTGATTTGGGAAAGTTGTGGTGCTTGGTAAGAGCTGCTTTTGGGAATCTTGGCCAAGCATCTCCCTTTTATTAATAGCTTTATGGCCATTGTATGGACTACCAGTGTATTTCTGTGAGCTGTTAGCACTTTCTTTCTACTATATAACATCCCAAAATCTCTGTTTTGTCAACGCATTTTCCAGCTGATTTGTTTAGGCTTTCTTCACATGCATATATTCCCCTGCCAGAAGAAGATGCAGCAAGTAGGAAAATCTGTGTTGGAGATGGATTATTTTTTCTTGCATTTACTCTCTCAAGAATCTGGCAAACCTTTCAAAGTATGTCAGTGAGGTGGTTCTGAGCAGCCACCTCTTGTCTCTTCCCAGAACGTGATCGCTTCCTAGTATCCTTCTGCTAGGGCTAGTTGGTGGTAGCCCCCTTTGCTTTTATTCATACATACATCAAGGGCAGAAGGATCTACCACGCTGGCATGGATGGTGAGATTTGTCTGTAATCCCTTTTCTGCCGTTGATCAGGTGAGCAGCATTGAGTGATTCGCTTCCTCACTCTGTTTTGTCTAATGATAAGTAGGTTGGTTTGGACAGGAATAATGTCTTACTTCGTACAGTACATAACACACAGTCATTGTCTCAGTATCTCTAGGTGATATTTTAATATGGTTCATAGGGACAGTAAAGTTTCTTCCCGTGACTGTAGCCTGTGGCTATGCTGCTTTATGTACTCATTCAGTACCCCTTATGCTGCCTGCTGTAAGCAATCTTTTAGCAGTCTTTTCATGACCCCAAACAGTGATGTACGGATTGTATTTTGACCTTAAATGTGTAGCCCAGCAAACGTGTATATGAATGCTAACTAGCAGCATCTGGTCAATGTTTTACCAGTTTCATCTCCCACATGAGAATCAGTTATTTGTATGCCCAGTTTGGCAAGTTTCAAACACTCAGTAAGCAAGAATTGCTTTCCTCTACCTGCAAGGATAATTATATGAGTTTAAATGTCATAAAGAGTTTTTTTGCTGTTTGTTTTCAAGCTCTTTGTCTTGTCTTTTTGAGCCTGTAATTGAAGCAGGACAGTGGAACCGCATGGACTCGCAACTGTTGTAGGCAGGCTGAGATTGTCATCTATATATTGTGTGACATGTAACTGCAGCAAGAGCACAAAACTTCCACGAGACTTACGAGGCAGCTGCAAGAATTAGTAATGTGCTATATTCTGATTTTGAGAGAACTGTCTGGCTACTGTACTCCCAAGGCAATTACACCGATACCTTCAAACAATGTTAAGTTACACATGATGGCAGAGCTGTTCTGAGCAAAACAAAGTATAAAGAGAAAATACAGGTGCCTGAGATGAGCTTTGTGATGAGTGCTTAAGAGCCAACATAAATCCATCATCAAACAGCAGCTCCGTGGAAGAGCAAGTTTCTTGAATGGTTCAGTGGCAACCTAATGCAGATATGCAAATGATTACACTTTGAAAAATTAGGTTAAATTCTCTTTTTGAATGCAAAAGAAACAATTAATAAAAATCTGGCATCCCTTTTTGGGGCACACAGTAGAATTCAGAATTTTCCAGTAAAAACTGAGCAAGTTGAGATGTCCTCTGAAGTCTGATCTCTCTGGGGACCTTGCCCACAGGTATCATCAGCTCCTAAGTGCCCCAGCTCCTCTCAAGCATTATGGTGTGAGCTATTGCTCTTTGCTGCCATTTTTCTTCCCCTTTTACACCTTTACAAAAAATGCTTCCCTTGACGTTCAAGGCCTCGTTCAATCCGTCTGTGATCCCCTCCTGTCCTAGCAGAGAGGTAGAAATACCCTCTTTGCTTCTCCTCCTCAGTGAGTGCCCAGATAGGCAGGGTGCACGCAGCAGCTTTGGAAAGGTGTTTGGAATATGTCCTCTCTCTTCTCTGTGGTATCATGGCTCAGTCCCCAGAGATGCAGCATGTCACATTTACCGCTCCTGCTACATCCTTCTAGCCACCAGAAAACCTGTGTAGTTTCAGAAATCAAAGCTTTCACTTAAGATGTGAAAAAAACATGTCCAGAACAAAAGGTGAGGCTGTTCCTTGCCTCTCACCGGAGCTGTGAGGAAAGAGCCAAGCTACAGACTGTATTGAAAGTGAGGAGAGTAAGCTCCCCCTTCCTCCTTTCTCATCACAGCCCCAACCCAGCCCCCAATAAGGCTCTATCTCTCTGTGAATGGAGTCCCTCTGAGCACGATGCTGAGCCAGAGGAGTGACAGGTGCCTCCTGATATGCCTAAATGAGAAGAACCAATCGGAGGAGCCTACCCAGCTTTTGTTGTCATCTGGCTTTGCTCACGAAAGATGAGTTTGATTGACAGATGCATCAAGGTTCACAGTTTATTGGTTTTTGCAAAAGAGCCAGATCTGCCAATTTAGACAGGGGAGTGACACAAAACTTTCCATCTAAATGGACTAATTTTACCACAGGGAATTCCCAGGCAGAGCGCGCCAAGGCAGGCGCAGTCCTGTTTTATTTTTTAACAAGGACTGAATGACAAATATAAACGACAGTTCTGGGCTGACGGAACATCAGCATTTGACACTTCACAGGGGAGCAGTGAAATAAACAATAGGCAGAGAAATTGAATTAGAATCAGATGAGAGTCAGCTCGAGAGGGAGAGGAGGGCCTGATTCTCTACCAAATCATTTATAAAAGAGCAAACTGAATACTAAGTAGGTATAACACGCTCACACCCTGGTTTATCAGCAAATTTAACCTACTGGTGTATTACACTTGCGTGATGTAAATGGATCGCTGGACAAAGGTGGGTGGTAAGGGAGACCAGTGCACAGGCACTGGGAGCGTATCAGGGGTTTCTGTTCGTGGGAATGCGAACCTCTTGTGATAATCTTACCCTGTGTTACTAAAAGACTATAAACTTACAGAGCAAAAAGTATGACATGTTCATTTAATTTCTCTCCTGCTCCCTCTGGAATGTTGCCTACAGAGTTCTGTCTGGTCTTCCTGTATCATGGCACTTACTAACTTTTGGGTACCCAGCTTTGCAGCCTTGGTTCAATTCTTTTACTGCTATTTATTTTTTTTGTCTCTAGGACTTTTCAGTTTAAAACAGGCAATCCTTGACGTTTAAGGAGAATGATTCTGTGCAGAATGTGTCTGGGACTTCTGAGCGTGGACTGTGTCTGCTTGAGATAAAAGATTGTCTCAGCTGATAGTGTTAGCAAGCTATTATCCTATTTCTACTCAACTTTAACAGAGGGATAGGATATATAAACTTTCCTGATCGGTTAGACAGCTGTTAGCTAGATATGGCTTGGTAGGAATTTGGATGCCTGGATTTTATGTCGTGCTCTGAGATTTGAAGTGTATCTAGAGAAGTGATGATTTTCAAAGTAAGAACAAAAAGCAATCAGTAGAAGAATTGCTGCCAGTATAGTGCATCTAGATACACAAGTTCACTTTCCCCCACTATATTAAAAATAATTTCTTTAAAAATAAACTAGAGGCTTTAAAAACATAAGTTAAAACCTACTGATCTTGATGTTAGAGAAAGGGGCATGAAAATAAGAGGCTTTGGATTGATTTGCTTGTTAATAATGATTTGACTTTCATATACGAGTCTGAAAAGTGCATATGTGGAAGCTGCCCTATTATCTACGTGCTACAACTAACCATTCCTAGTGTACTAAGGAGGTGCCAAATACGAGTCCGAGTTAAAACTGCGTTCTGGTGGAGACTGACATGAAGGAAAAATGTTTTTATCTTCTGTACTCAGAGACACTATATCACTGTAAAATTTTGTACTGCTTGGTCTGATGCTCTTTGGGTTTTCTGTGTAGATTTTCAATGTCTTCCTTTCCTAAAAGTTCAACAGAGTGTGTTTGAAATTGGTCTCAGGCTGAAAGTCATTGTGTTTGTAATATTTCACTGTTGGTGTGTCTCTTTAGAACAAAATGATTTGTCTTGTTTTGAACTCACACAGAGGCAAAGGCAGAGCAATTCCGATGCAAATAATATGTTTTGAAAGGAGACAGTTTTGAAGTGGAGACATTTTTGTTGTGTTTCATAATGGAAAGCTTATCCTTCAGCAAACACTACTGCGTAGTTCTTGGTGAAACCATGGCCGTGTGTTGAGTTACATTAAGATGGTCCTTTAACAGTTTTCCTCCCTGGAATGGAAGCCACAGGCAGGTCCAGTTTCAGCTGGTCAGCATATACTTACAAACTCTGGCAGCAGAAAGTTAGGCTGCCTGTAGTAAAGATGGATGTTGCCTCTGTCTTGAAACTTGGTGTTCTATCAGAGTAGTAAAGAGGACTGTGGAAAGCAGCAGAGAAAAGTAAGGATAGAGAAGATCCTCTAAATGTGTGGGGAAAGGAGAGCCGTGGAGAAGTCAGTAATGCCCGAGCAGGGAATGTGGGTGCAGGTTCCCAGTGTGTACAACAAGGAACGTGGGAGAGTTTCTACCAAGAGGATAGGGGGCAGAGAAGGAGGAAGGGGGATTACAAACAATCCAAGTCTGTAATGAAGGGCAGGGCTGAGGGCTGGAGAACTGGCAAGGCACTGAGAGGGGTCTTGAAGGAAAAGGCAGAAGAGGTGGCAGGAGGCAGAGGTTGCAAGAAGCAGCCAGCGTTGACAAGGGTGATTCTCCTGCTACAGGGGTAAGGAGCAGTGGAAAAGGTCCTCTCCAAGCAGGTGCTATGGAATGAATTTGCAGATAGAGTTTTGAACCTGAAATGATCAAATATGCTTTGGATGGGCAGCTCCCACCAAAATGTCACACAGTGGAAGGCAGGAAAAAAACCCCAAGTCTTTCACAAGCCTTGGTATCAGACCAGTTCTGTCAGCCTTGCCAGGAGATACAGGGCTGTTTCCAGGTCTTGTGACATTTGAGCTGCTTCTGAAAGCACTAGACTGTAGGGTCCCTGTGATGTGGTGAGACACTCACTTTCCACTAAAAGAAGTGCATTTCTGGCTCTGACAGTGGAAGAGGCACAATTAACAACATAGTTATAGATGTCTTGAGAACACTAACATTAGAAGTCAAATAAAAGTTCTTCTGTTTTTATTTTATATACATGTATATAAATATACACATATACAAAATGGTATCTGATGTTATATACAAATTACATGATTTCCAGTCAATCTTGTGATTTTTGTGCATCCTTGGTTCATGATTTTCCAGTATGAGGGTCAGGCAATACAGGCTCTAACAAACTTCCCTTACTTCACTGCAGACAGCTCCTGGATCACGTAAATTGACTATCCTGAGGATATTCCCAGCTTTTTTTCTAAAGCAGACAAGAATTTATGTACCAGCTGTTTATTATGCATGTCTTCATTAACCACCACTTGTTTAGTGAGCTGATCGTTCCCTTAATATTTTAAAATATTTTCCTTTGGATACAAGTATCATTGTGTAGATTAACTAGATGAGAGTTTTCAGGATCAGTATTTTCCTTTAATGCATTGGTGCCACATTTGCTGTTCTTCCATTTTTTTGCCATTCCCCAGGTCCTTACAGTTTTCAAGTACTGGTTGTGTGTCCAGTAAATTCATCTGCTACCTCGATGAGTACCTTCAGATATGTATTATGTATTATCTTTCCTTGCCTACACCTCTTTAAAGAACGTATTTTTTTTAAAGAAGGTTATCATCGTCTCAGAATGTTCAAAATTTTCTTTATTTCACTTGTCAGAGTAATAATAAAGAGGATTTCTTTACTTAGTGTTGCATAATCTCTTACAATATCATTTTCCTCATTAGGAGACAGACTGTGGTGCTCTTTTTAGTTTTATCACACAACATTTTCACACCGAGAATTCCATTGATTATGCAGGATTATTAAAGGAACATAATACTAGTTGGAATGGAAGGATTAGCTCTTTCATGCAAATATTTCTTTTTGCAAGATATTTAAGTTCTTGGAAGTTGCACAAGTTTTGCTATACTTCTACTATCAGTTATGGAGATTTACGCAGGAATGTCCGGGTGCAGCTCTCTGGGCTGTAATAGGTGCAATACATATGAGATGATCATGCTAGCTGCTAAATCTTTCTTCTAGGATTATTTTACCAGGATGAATTTTGAAAATCCATTTTGCTTTCTTCTGGCGCATCTGGGTGTTGATTCTTAGCCTGTCTTTCACCTCTGACAGTGAATTAGTAGATTCCAGTCAGTTTAACACTCAGGATCTCATCTATTAAGCCACTGTTTTATTCTTGCCACCTATACTTTGGCAGAGAAAGATAATTCTGATGCATAAAAGATTTCAGAGTTTTGGAATCTATTTTTGTTCTGATTTTGAGCACAAGCCTATCCCTGCCTCACACCCCAGGCCTGTCTGTCTTGCAGGCAGCAGACCCTGGAAACCTGGGGTCTCTGACTTCAAGACAGTTGCCAGGCAGTTTTGCTGAAGTGTTGTGAAAACTGAATTGCTTTTACAGACTGTTTGGATTTCAACAAATTGTCTTTCACTTATGGAAAATGCCCTGTTGGAGGATTTTCAGCCTATTCTATTAATACTGCAAGGGGAAAATATAAACTGAAACAAAAGGAAATTTTAACTCTCTGATGAACAAAAGCTTCAAAAAACAAGTTGATTTCATGACAATACTTCTGTGCAGGCTTTCCTTAAGATAGACACGCTGCAGCAGAAAATATGGCCCACTGGCTTTCATGAGCTGTTGTGAAAAGATTTTTAAATGACTAAAAACTGTAGAAGCAAAATTGATTTAGCCTAGCCTGACTCCCTGCTACATTTTTACTCTGCCTCTATGACCTTAAACTGCATCTGACTTCCTGGAGAATTAATGCTTGACTGAGGAAAAATTGAGTGAATAGCTCAGTATTTGGTATGTTTATAGCATACCTTTATTTAACGCCTAGCTCTTTGTTAGGTGAACGATGAATAGCTTGGAGAATGGGTTATTAATGACTTTGCCCCCCCCCCCGGCCCCGGTTGACCAAGACAGAGATTAAGAGAGAGCTAGTTATAATAAAACATCAGACTAAGAGAATTCCTCTTGTGAAGCTAAACCTAGGGTAGCAGGGAAGTGAGGGTAAGACCTGAGAGCCGTCAGCCACCCTCACTTTACTGAGACCTTGCACACACCCCCCACAGTGATGGAGCATCAGGGCTGATTCTGGAAGACTTAGAATCCTCCCAGAGGCACACTGAGCAGGTGTTGCTCATCCCCATGTGGGGCTATGAAGAAGCAGGGATAGAAGGGAAGAGGATTCTGGGTTACCCCACATCTTTCTGATGTTGTGGCTACCCAATAGAATTTTGATTTTCTGAACTACCTGGGGACACCTGATGTTATGGATCATTGGGAGTCAATTGAGACAGATCGATAGAAGAGGGAGTCCTGCTAGCAAAGAATAGGAACTGAGGTAGTGACTGGTGGGGGCTTGGAGACTGAATTACAGTGTGGGGTATTGTAAGCATGTGTGGTACCTTACATCACACGGCGTGGTGGTTATCAATCATGGTGGTGTTTACATGGTGCCCAAAGGGTGCTAGCGCAACAAATGAAACATCCTGGAGACCTCAAGGGGAATCCACTGGAGAGAGAAGCTTTGGGGGTGGGGTGGAGGGGGAGAGAGAGAAGAGGGAAGGAGAAACAAGCCAGAAGCCACAAAAATGACATAAAAAAAAAAAAATTGTTTTTATTTCTCATGTGCACAAAAAGGGAAAAGAAAAGAGTCAAACAGAACTGAAGTGATGAGGAAAAGCCAAGAGTGGCTGCAGCAGCCGAGAATGGATATGACCCTGCACCTGGTACTGGCCTCCTCCCCTCCCCACTCCCATGATTAGCTTAGCCTGGAGAGGATCAGCAGAGCTGCTTATGGTTGGATTTGTCATCAGTTCTGTAATTGTCATTGTTTGGCGTCTCCTTCCTGCTTTGCAAGTGTCCCTCAGAAGCCCTCATTCTGTCAGTGCCAAAGGGGGCAGCAATGATTTTTATTTCTTTTCCCAGAGGGATGCTTTTCCTTAGGGACAAAAGAGTTGGGGTTTTCCAACAGCTCAGCAAACTAAAAATTCCTCTAGGAAGATGTTCATGTGCATATATAATTCTATACTAAAGGGGAGAAAGAGGTGTGGGATTTTTTGTTTTCCTTTTGATGATTAACATCCTCACATTCATATTGTGATAAATTCTGAAGAATTACTCTGAATTTGAATCATCGCTAACGATGGGTCAGAAAGTATGCAGACTTCTCCCTGTTTCCATAGCAGGGCTCGCTGCCACCAACACTCCCCAAGGTTACAAGGGTGTCGCCTTTAAGCCATCTGCCTCATGCAACCATCTTCCCATCGTGCCCCACATTCCACTGGGCCAAAAGGATGTGCGAACTTCAGAGAACAGGACTCAAAAGTGCTACCCAGTTTTAAATGCCACGGTGCCTGTTGCTTCCAGTGAACCATGGCATTTGAGAACTCACGAGATTCTTCCCCTGTGAAAAAATGGTGACGGAAGGAGATCCAGTCACATAACATTTCTACTTGGTCCGTTAGATAAAGTCAATGTAGCAGCAAAGCTAGGAATGATAGGAGAAAGAAGTGAAAGGAGAACTAAGGAAGAAGAATATAGAAATAAAAACAGTATGTGAAAAAAAGGAAAGGAGAGAAATATAATGGAAACATTAATTATTATTCAGAATAATACTTAACACTTTGACAGAATTTTCTTTCCAGGATCTCAAAGCACTGAGCCAATGCTAATTAATTAAGCTGCGCAGGCCTCCTGTCAACTAGCAACTGTGGTTACTCCCATTTTATAGAAGATTGGAATTGAGGCATAGGAGGGAAGTTGGGCTTGACAAAAGTTCTGTAGAGTCACAAGGAGAACTGGGGAGTTTGAGGTCCCAGGTATCTGCTCTTGTATCAGTGATGCTGTTCCCTCTCTGGAAAGAAAACTGCTTTGGAAATGAAGAAAAATAGAAGAGAGGGATAGAAACAGAATGGAAAGAGTGTGTGAGAAAGAGATAGGAGAAAGGGAAGAGACAGCGGAATGGTGGAGAGACGTGTAAGTCATAGACTTCCCTGGATTTTGCATAGTGATTTCTTCCTCCAATTCTTTTTCATTTTTTTTCCTGTAAAGCTTTTAAAAGAAAAATGAAGAAATAAATCCACCTATAACAAAGCAACTGTTGGCCTGTTGGGGAAGGGCTCCTTCCAAGGTTTGGCTGTTCCCTCAGGTTCTGGATTTGTGCTGTGCTTTATTGAACACATCGTTTTGTTTTCAGTGAGCACAACAAGACTTGCACAGTACAGACAGTGTGTTCCTTATCTACAGGATGAGACGAGGCTGTTTTAATAACTACCATGATGAAGATGGAGATGAACTTATATACAAGAGGAATTGCCTTCACATTACACACATTATCTTCCTACAAAGCAGCAATTGTTTTTGCAAATAACATAATATTAAATAATTGGTAGAATTTTTGCGTTTCCTGCATAGTCCAGTCTAATGGAATCTATATGAATATTGATGGTTTTCTTCTGTATAATATCACCACATAAATCCCTGTGTCAGCTACTAGACTTTACCTATAATACTGCTTTACAATGCATCCACCGACTGTAAATCAAAACAACCAACACAAGAAACTCTTTGGCAAATGTAATTCAGTACATTCGCATGGGGGTCTACAGATGGTGGTGGAAGAGGATTAGACTGCCCAGTCCATTGCATAATTCTGCTTTCCTTTAAATTTTCCTGGTGAAACTACATGCCGTACTTAGGAACTTTCCAGACCAATCCAATGCCTGGTGGAAATCCTCTTTTATCAGTGGAGTCACACCAACAACGGATTTGGCCCTCCGAGGGTCAAATCAAGCCAGCCATGAGTGAGCCAACCAAATCTTACTGTCATACCCTAGCTTGTGTCTCAAGTTTAGCGAAACAACATTATAAAAATAAGCATTTCTGAGCTGCCAGCTTCTCTTGAGGTGGCCCCTGGGCCGCAGGTTGCCAAATGTGAGGTGTGACAGTCTCCTTTTCTCTAGCCTCCTCAGGAGGTTCTTCTTGCTGATCCTGGGTTTTACTGCCTCTGCCCTGACCACCTGCTGAGTGAAACTGGGTGGTGCACAAAAAGAGCAAGGGCTGTACTGAGTGACTAAAAGGGAGACTTTACTAACAGGGTCCAGCATCTGTTGGTGCTTGCGGAGGAAAACAGAAGTGTTGAAACTAAATTTTTAGAAATTATTCAGAATTTTCTTCTCATATAGAACAAGATGAGATAAACGGGCCAAATTCTGGTCTCAGTGACAGTGTAACAACTCTGCTATGTGCAGCAGATTACTCAGAGGTAAGATGTGCAGAATGACACTTTTAATAGATTAGGAGTCACCTCTGATTTTATTCTGTACAGGAACAGATTTTAGCTCTATATCTTCTATGTAGACATCCCCCCCAAATACCCTTCTCATTTGGGCACCCCATTAGAGAAGACACAGACCTATAATCAGTTAGAGCCATGCAAGGTCTAAAAGTGTTAGGTGAAAGGGGCCTTTGGGATCAACACAGCTGTTTACTGGTGATGGGTTTCATACATACAAGTTAAACTTGGAGACAGAATACCGAGTCCACAACCACATCTCTTCCGAGGCTTGGAACTTAGGATTTTATACACGATGTGGGCTGTACAGATTGCTCTGCTGTTCACTTTTATGCCCTTCAGGGATTTGACTCTCAATCCTGTCTCTGTCCATGGACAGTAGCCCATGAGTTTTATCTGAAACCTCTCTAAAACAATAAAGATCTACTTTGGCAGACTTGATGCCCTGGGGACAGGCTACAGCTGCCTTCGTGTTTTCTTTGAGTATTTTTTAGGAAGTGTCAGTGCAAGGAATAGTTTCTGAGTTTGCTGATGATACAGAAGTAATAAGCATTTCTATTGACAGCTAGCCTTTTGCAGAACAGTGTTTACCAGTCACTTGGGAACCAAAAAGAGCAGAGAATCCCTAGAGAATCATCAGGTGAGCATTTGGGGTAAGGAGTAAATATCAGGGTGCACAATATAGGACTGAAGATGAAAAGATGGGGCTGTATGTTGGGACTGGCTGGTAGGGTGCAGGCATATGGATTTGAATGGAGGTCTATAAATTAGTAGATGCATGAGCAGATGGACTGGGAATCAAAGGGGGCCCATGTAGCAGGGCTGTAGTGGTTACGAAATTAGGTATTGGGCACAGATAATGAGGCTGTTGTCACCGGCAGTGGGAATCTGGAGAACGGGTATTGGGCATATCTAAAATTGTGAAAGTTGGGATATGGATGAACTGAAGTTGTCACGGGTACAGGGGTTAAGGTAAAAGGAGCAGAGGCTAAGGGCTAGGGAACCAAGCAATAATCCCAGCCAATCCTGAATTTGTCCATCTCAGTCTCAGCTGTCCACAGGGCAATCAGATGGGCCCACACGAAGCCCCACACTTTCCACCACGCGGCGCAGTTAGAGCGCAGCTGGGCTTGTTTTCTTTGTTTGCCAACCAGTGACATGGAAAACGTTTGTTGACTCAGAGTGCTTTTTTGTCGACTGATGTGTTTGGTAACTTTGTCAGATGTGACTTGTCCACACTGCTCCCCAGAGACAGGATTTGGGAAAGGGGGAGGAGGCGACGGGGGTGGGGTGGAGCTGGCATCCAATCCTTTCCAATACCACCATCCCATTGTAGTGCAAAACAGAAAGGAAACAAAACCCTAGAGTGAAAGAGGAGCATCAAACGTCAGAGGAACGTCTGCCATTCAGGTGGCGAGGAGGGATGGGACTTGGAGTTTTATTTTTGTAGGGTTTTTTAATTATTATTTTGGGGTTTTTTTGTTGGTTTTGTTTGCTTGGGTTTTTTTTAGAAAATTGGGGATTTGTTCTTTTTTTTTTTTTCCTTTTTACAGACCTTCATGACAAAGCATAAAAACACAGTTATATTTATATATCTATTTATATATTTCTTCATTTCGTCGGTCGGTTTGTAAATGTTGCTCCATCCTCCTGTCTGAGTTGATTGTGTGTCACAGAAATTGTGGGTGTATGTGTGAGGTTCCTCCCAGCTCTGGCCTGCAAAGTCACCACGTGTCAGGTGCAGCCAACTATGGGGGAAGCCATGCTGGAGAGTGGGTTGAGGTGCACAGAGAACCCCTTGTGGGGTGCAGATAGTTACTTGGTCCTTTTCTTCATTGCTGGGTGGGCCAGGTCTCTGTACTGCCATCTCTGCTCCAGGCAGACTTTTCCCTCTGTCCTGGGAAACAGGCTGAGCATCACAGGTTACACATGTTGAAGAGTCCACCATAGAAGAGCATATCTTTGGGGAACAGTGTTTCATGAGCGGTGCTCTCCCCTGCTTCCCCTCGCCCTTACTGCTTACAGAAGAAGGGGGTCCTGTAAGGCAATGGTTGCCAGCTGCATTGCTTCCCGGTCCCCTTGAAGTCCTGGAAGCCAAGGGGACTTTGTGTGGCCAAGCTTTGCCCAGGAGTGGTGGAGGGCTCCCGCAGGAGATGCCGCTTGGCCGCAGGCTCTTCCTGGAGTCGGGGGAGCAGTCGGGGCGGAGGGCAGAGGGGGCAGGGGGTCTCAGTCTCGGGTGGTGAGCGCTTGGTCTGGCACCTTTGTGGCGAAGAGGAAGGAACTGGACTGTGAGGAGGAACAGAGAAGGTCTCTTCACCCTTCCCAGGGAAGGAGGGAGGTGATCAGACAGGTACAATGTGGAGGCCTAAGCTGTCGCCCTGCAGTTTCATGTGGTTTCCATGGTAACTAGTGGCGGTCATAGGCAGCGGCAGCAGTGGGAGGTGCGGAGCCCCGGGATGTGGCACTATAATAATAAGGGGAACCTGAAAGTTAACACAGGAGAAGAATGGACTGGTTGAAAGGACAAACAGTAAAAAAAAAAAATAAAATTAAATTAAACAAAATAAAAAATAAAACAAGCAAACGAAGAAAAGAAACAAAGGAGAACTAGAAAGGAAAGGAAAGGAAGAAAGAAAAGGAAAGGAACCTAAAGAACGAACCTGGGGACTCATCTCTCAGTGGCATTAGGGAAGGGCAATCAGAGGGAGCCAGCCAAAGGCAGCGTTTCCATTGAAAGGTACTACTGTGGCCTCTAGGCCCTCTACAGGAAGGAGATCCTTTTGCTCCTTCTGACCATCAGTAGGTTGCTGAGAGAAAAGCTTGTGAGCCGTGCAGCACAAATACCCCACACCTGATCCATGGCCACCAGGAAAGCATCAGGGCCAGGTGTTCTGAGCACACCTAACAAAGTATAACGGGTCACTTTTAAAACTAGGATGGAAGAAATGGAACAAAATTACAACGTTTTATTGATTGAGATTTTGGTTATATTTGGTGTGAAAGTGCTCTAGATGGTTATTGAATGCGTGTTAAATAGTGATTGATTGATTACTAAGATCACATTTACTGAGGTTTAACAACACTGGTGTAAAATGTGCATCTATTATCCAGTTGTTAAACCTCAGTAAATGCGTAGGTAATAACAGCTGATTTATTTTACATATAATAAATCTCTTCCTATTGCCTTGCAAAGAAATGTTGTGTTAGAAGATAGGTTTTTATGGGAAGGCTTTTCCACTCGGAAAAAAAAAAACTGTTTCTGGGCTTATTAGTCACTGGAGATGGATATATCCCTGAAAGAAAACTCTGCTGGCTATTATAAACCAAGGGATGCAGCCTGTCTCTCATTTGACATTATCCCAACTGGTCCGATAGGAAGAACTTCTGTGGGATTTCCAGATCCCTAGGCACTGACTTTGGGTTTAGCTTGGGAGAGGAGTGAAACCTCATCTGGATTTTTTAATCAGACCTTGAATGGATGCTGATTGCACCATGAGAGAGTAGCAGAACCTGAATTTAACTTTTGATCCAACCTAGAATAAACTGTGGATGCGGCTTGTGGAGAAGCCAGAGCTGAACTGGAATTCTGAACCATCAGCTGCAGAACAGATACGAAACACATGTGAGGTGTATATACCCATCTAGACACTGGTCTGGAGAGTGCGAAAAAGGCCTCTCACCTGCCCAAATACTTGAAAAGCCTATTCAGAAACAACAAACAAACAAGCAAACAAAACAAAACAAACAAAACCAAAAAAAAAAAGACGAACAGAAGGAGCGCGAGGCTGGGGGTGTGCTGTGGGAAAGAGGTACTCACTTAGTAATGCAGGGTTGCTGAACCGCCAGGCCTCGTTGTAGGTTGTGTATTGAGGGTGGCTGTAGGGGTTCCCTGAGAACTCGCTCCCTGGAAAAAGATAAGGAAGGTGTGAAATACAGTTAGGAATGAAGATACATGTGTGCTGTTCCATCAAGCCAGTGTTCATGCTGAATCCATACGCCATCAGGGAAACTAGTGTATGTAGCTTCCATGCCCAGCTGGGACCGTGCCCTTCAGGAGAAGTGTTTGTAGTGTTTGTTCGGCACAACGTTGCTACCCTATACAGTTAAAAATTGTAAGATTGACGCTTCAGAATCAAGACATTAGTTTGAAATTCAATAGTACAAAAAAATAAACTGGCTTATTTTTCTTTGCCTTCTGACTTCTGATTCTCAGGCTGCAGGAGGATTGCATATGCAAGCTTTTTCTGCAATTAACCATCAGCTTTCTTTTAAATAAAATCTAAGGTTCTCTAGTAGTGTCAAGACAGTAGACATGGGAGCTTGATAGGACAAGCTTACAATAAACTCATTGGAACTAGCAGTGCTGTTGATGGCATTAAGTATGGCTAAGTTTTGTTCATAGGGCACTGAGGGTGATGATATATTTTTGGAAATGTTCTCAGAGTGGGGTGGGCTTAAATATAAAACAAAATGGTCAACACATGAATCGCTCTTTCTTATTCTATGTGATGATGCTAGTCAGAAAAGTGATTCGTACATAATTAACCCCACCTTTATGTTTAGTTAGTGAGTTACAGAGAAAACTTGCTGTATTCCAGTTCCAGAAAATAATTTTCTAATGATTATTGCTTTAGGTAATATCCTGAATCTGAAACACACGCTGGGCTACAGCTCCCTTTTTCACATTCAGTAAAATGGGCTCAAACTGAAATACTTGTGAGCTTTGTGATCTGGTAAGACTCTGACCCAAGATCTGAATGTTATAGGGTCTTCTTTAATATTCAGTTTTATTGTGCGTAAGGAGCTGAGTCTCCTTGTTTTATAGAAGTCTGTACAGGGCTAAGGGTATTTGGTAACCGAGGAGGTATGTTACTGCATTCAAAATAAAGAAATCTTCCTGAACTTAAAAATGTATAATTCTGTTAAGTGAAAACTTAAAAATATATTATTCGATTAACTAAAAACATGCCATTATCTGATCATAACCTCAATTTAATGCAGTACCAACAGACTGGGGACAATTAGTGCCATCTGAAAGACATTATGCACTTAAAAGATGGTGAAAGAACAGCGTGACTATTAGCTTCTGCTCTACCCTAAGGCAGGGGTGGAGTTGTTAAAACTGAAGTGTTTGAAAGGCACCTGGGGTTCCTGCTAGATACCATGGAATAGGGAAAGAAGGCACTGCAAGATGTGCTGGATGCCTGTGATGCAATTACCAAATAAATGTCAATGAATTATACTGTAATCTCCACAAATCTCCTCTCACCGGAGAGTTAAAGCCAAAATCACAGATCCTCTGATGGTGGAAATGAAGTCTGTTGAAGTCGGAGCATTTGCACTGGAGGAGGGTCTGTCCAGCCAGGTTTTTTAAAGACACTCAGGGTAATAAACAAAGTAGTCAGTATGAAAACCAACCATCCAAAGGTATTTTAGTCACAGTAGTTTTTAGTTTCAGCATAAACCCCTATTTTGTGTGACAGACCTTGCTAAATACTGTCTTAATGATAATAACTCAGCATATTTCCATATCTAGAAACATCCTGCACTGAAAATCCTGACAGCTGTGAAGGAATAGGTAAAACCTACTAAGGTGACCAAGATGCCATGGAATAGGGTACCAAGGCAAAAACCAATGCATAGGCCACATTTCTCTCTACTGAAGTGACTTATCTATGGGATATACCGCAATGTGTTTGCCTCCCAAAGGAGGAAATAAACTATCTGGATGAGAATTTCTGCTTTGAAATGTCTTATATAAACACCACTTCTCTGCATGGAAAGAAGTTCTGATATATCAAGGCTCCTCTCTCACCCTCTTCTGAGTTGTCACCGTAAACTGTTTATAGTGTTCCTAAAGCACGGGTTAAGTAGAGGAAAAAGCCCCAGCTATGGAGCCGGGGAGGAGGGAGGGCAGCCACTGGAAACGGTGTTTATTGACGAGGAGGGAAAGCATGCATGCAGCAGGATAATGAGCTTTTGAGCTCAACTGTGACCAAGAGGAACTGAGCTATCGCCTTCCCCGATCACTAATGAAACAAGTGTAATTTCCTCATCAGCATTGGATTCTGTTTAACGACTCCCTGCCGCTGCCATCAGCAGCCCCTCTGCAGGCTCTGCGCTGCTCTGTGTAAACTACCCTTCCCTTCAGCGGATGCTCCCTTCACCAAAACACGTTGCAGAAACTTGACGGCCTTTCTGGGAAAGAGGAAGAACCGAGACGCAGGGATCAAAGGTGCTCTGTTACCTGTGCAGGAAACATCTCTAGATGGATGGGTTAAGTGTAGGACGATACCTGACTCATCCTTCTGTGAGTGACTAACCCCTGCTTTTTCAAGTGCGTGCTCAGGCTTTCATCCACATCTACAGCCTGGGACCTGAAGTTACAGGCAAGGGCAAATGCAGGCTATGTATCTTACCACATCAGCCACATAAATCTCAGAGATATTTGCATGCCTGACTGACCATGTTGCATAGATATACTGCCGCTGGAGACAAGCTCTTCCCTAGACTGCACAAGTAGGAGTCTACTGGGAGGTTGTCACAGATAGAACAGAGCAGCTTTGGTTAGAACTGGTCAAACAATCTTCTCAGAAACAGTCTTCCACTGGAAAATGCTGTCTCATTGAAATGGAAATGTTTTGCACGAGCTTGTCAGCGTCAATGGAGTCTTGGAAGGAAAAGTTCTGAAATGATTGCAAATTGAAACAAAGTATTATGTTTCAGCTTTCTTGTTTTGTTTCATTTTGCCTTTCTCATCTCATTTAATTTCCTTTCAATTCTTTTATTATTTTAATATGTCTTGGCATCTAGAACATGTTGACGTTATTGAAATGTTTCATCCTGATGTTTGCAAATTGAAGTATTTCAAGATTCTGACTCCTCATAACAATGCAAGATTAAAATAAATGTCAAAAAATCAGTGTTCTGCATGGGTTGGAAATTCTAGTTTCTGACCAGTTCTATTTTTAGCTCTGCACTTTACTTAGAGAAGACAGAGCCTCTTTCTCACATTCACTCATCTGGACAATAAAGTTTATTTGCATGTCAATATGTTTCTTAAAGATACTCCCTAAGTGCTTCTCTTGCTGGCTTCTTGTTTCCGATGCAGTTAAAGCACTGACCCCTGATCTTTCTTGGCCTGGGGGTATGCAACAAACCACTGGCAACATCATGTTTGTTTTCTCTGTTCAACCTGGACTCCTTGCAAGCAAGCTCAGAGGATCAATCTCATGAGGCCTATATTCTGTGTAGTCTGTGCTCTGGGAACCTTTACTAACAGTATTTCTTGGTATCTGTATTTAAATCTTGGCACATTTAGTCTTCTAATACAGAAACCATGAGGCATGAAGTGAGCCTAGCAGGTGGCAGGTTCAGAACAAATCAGGGAGGGAGGTATTACACAATATGTAGTTAAGCTACACAACTTTTTGCCGTAGGTTGCTACAGATGTTAAAGGCTTATATAGTTTCACTGTTTAAGTTTGTGGAGGGAAAACCTATCAAGGGTGTTTAATATTAAATAGAAAGATACTAAGTCTGGTTTAAGAAGTCTTTGAGCTGCAACTTGATGGAAGCTGGGAGATCTTTTGAGAAAGTACAGATACATGCTTGCTGCACTCTTACACTCTTCCCCAGGCATTCACTTTTGGCCCCTCACAGAGAGTAGTGGCTGCAGAGATCTGCAGCGTGACCCATTAAAGCCAAGTCTTATGTTCCTTCCCAGGAAGCCTCTTTATCTCCAGCTTGTTGGCTTCAGTCACACTAGAAGACAGGAACAGACAGGCTGCCAGGCTGGGTCTGACCAGTGGGGTATGAAGGAAACAGCCAGAACTTGATGCTCTGTGGAAAGATACAGTAACTACTGCAGGATGCCCGAGTAGGCCACCAGAAAAACTTCCCCTAATTGAATGTTGACATCAGATTTAACATAAAGGTAACCATTTGACTTGAATAATCTTGTTTTCTTCTAAGTACAACTCAACTTTTTTCTTTATCACCCTGTTCCCTTGCTTTTGCGGGAGTATTTGTGTGGTTTCGGGGACACCACTGTCTTATGGATAAGTACCCTCCACATCAAGGAGCTGCAATACCTTTTTCTTGGATGAGTAATGCCTGTGATTAGCAGTCTTAAAATTTTTGTCCCAGGCTAGCTGTCAGTATCATCCTAGTGGGGAGGATGTTAAACTTTCATAGCCGCTACTGAACAGTTGAGAAGTTGAGAACAGTTAGAAGTTGAGAACAGAAGTTGAGAAGAGCCTGGTTTTTAGAAGTACTTACTCAAAGAGCCAGCTATTTTAGTGCTATTAATCATTTCTATACGCCATGACCTTCTGTAGGTTCTTACATATAACCGACTTAAATGTCGACAGTTAAGTGTACCTATGGTTACTGTGTGGGGGTTTAATTGATTCATATTGTCTTAGTGCTTCTCTGATTCTGGAGCCAAACCATCTACATGAAACATTTAGTGTAGGAGGAGATGCCGTCAAATTTTCCAACTTTGCACCACCCTAGAAGTTCAGCAAGCTAGTCCACTACACCAAGGGACTAAAGCAGCGGTGAGGAGGGGACCAGTCCACTATCTTTTTCAGAACTGTAAATCAATTACATCATCTTCACAGCATGGTCTGAGATTTGTTGTGCCTTAGGATCATAAGTGGTAGGTGGCTCAGGAATGCGACCACTGGCATTAGCCGGTACTTCATGGTATATAAGCAGTGATTTGTCATTTAAAGATGTTAAGACTTTGACCTGCAAACATTTCCTATCAGGGCTATTTTCACTGTCCTCCCTGCAGTGTATGTTCATTTAGCCAGCTATTCTGAGATTTGGATGAGGGTTAAGTTAGGCTTTTCACTCATAAGCCCTGGAAAAAAATCATATCATAGTGATTTAAGAGCTGTCTATCCTCAGCTTTCTGCTGCTTCAGTTCTGGAGTCATCTCTTCAGTGGCAGAGGCTGAAGAACGGACTGTGTACCCACTCATTAGACTTCACAACTCACAACCCAGGGCAGTGGCATAAACAGAAATCAGTGGCAGAAGAAGTTCTGAACTACTATGGCTGAGAAATGAAAATCCTGCCTCTTCATTTATCTGCTAGGGACAAATGTCATCAGAGGAGTGGGTACTAAAACCTGGGGTAATAAGCTCCTCGACTCCCCATGGCTAAATGGTTTTCTCTTCTCCCTAAATAGTGGGAGAATCCATATGCCAAGAGAAGTTATTTCTCCAGAGGCATTGGGTAGCAAAGAAACAGTTTGCCTTTGGATGTACAATTAGGTAGATAGTTTCTTGGACTGGAGGAACCATCTTACAAGCAGGAGGTGGGTAGGTAGTTGGTCGTTGAAACGGAATAGTTAGTTTTTCCTGAAATGCTGTTAATCGTTGCCAAGTTCTTAGCTAGTTTAAGCTATGGACAGTAGGTCTCCAAAACCTGCAGATATTAAATAACCATTGATGATTTTCAGTTTGATGCCCTGGCTTTAGATAGAAGGTAAGTTGTTACCCTAAGTTAGTGGATAGCTGAATATCCTCAGCCGTAAGCAGTACATAATAATCTGCACGGGTCATTGGAAAATAATTACATTAGTTAATGAATACTAAGGTTAATTAATTACCAATTAATTGCCACAGATTATAGATAGTTAGTTGCCCATAGCAGCAGTGAATCAGTTACTAGAGGGAAAGAGATATATTACAAAAAGGATTGTTAGCTACATTGGTTATAGGCACCTGATGATTTCTTTATGAAAAGAACAGCCCTTAATATCAGCAAAGCAAAGCCAAGTGTGAAAGCTCTTACAATGCTAGTACACCGTTCAAATGTGTGTGCACCCTTACTGAAGCATGGGGGCTGACTTACCAGGAACCATTCCTGCAAGAGTTGAGGTTGGGTAGCTGCCTTGTCCAGTTGGGGGAACATGGGGTGGGTAGCCAGGCAAGGTGGTGCTTGCCATATCACGACCTGGAAAGGGAAAGAGTCAGGATAGGTGATCAATAGGGATCAGATCTTTCGATATTGATTTGGTATCACCTTTTGTCCCACTGTCACATGACTAGCAGCTTGATAGGCAAGTACTGTGCAGCCTTCTCTTACATCAGTGCTGTCCACCGAAAATTCTGAGGGAAGCTTGTGGCACTTTTGATTTCACATTGTAAGGATGGGTGTTAAAACTTAGCTTTGTGAGGCTCAAAAGAATTTGTTTTCTTTCATTGTAGTTTTTGGATCTATTTTAACTAAACGAAAATGGCTTTGAGCTGTGCAGAGAATGCAGCATATTCATTGCCAGAGTAGCTGAGGTCCTGTCTATATGCAGTGGATGCAGTTCCAAAACCGTGGTGATCTTGCTTTAGGGCAAGATCAATGTGTAAGGCGTTGGAAAGCGATCCAAGAGTTTTCTGTGCCTGTCTCTCTTCCGACCTCTGCCATTCACCTCCTGGTGATTTTGGGCAAGTCGCTTCACCTCTCTGTGCTTCTTTTTACACTGGAAACTCTTTGGTGCAAGGGCACACTTTTAGTACGTTGGCGCAGTGCTTAGCATGAGATCAGTACTGGTTGGATTTCTTCCAGGTGCTGGTGTAATATATATATATGATCATGCAAATTAGTCTGAGTCTCACTCAAATACTTAGTAATACTTAAGTTGTGGTATCTTTTCTCCAACAAAGAAGTAGAGAGGGATGTGGACTGGACTGCATAGCTTTTTTTTCACCTCTTAGAAAGTGCAGCTGGAGGCTTCTTGGTTGATGCCAGAGGCATTTCCTCATTTGGACTGGCTAGCCTGAAAATGGGCCAGCCAGAAAGGCATTTGCTGTTAGTGCTTATTGCATTTAAATGAACTAAAATCATCTCAGAAGCTGCTGGGAGTTTAATGCCAAAACGGAAAAAAAAAAAAAAAAAAAGGAAAGAAAAAAAAAGACTAAATAAATTAAGATAATCTTTTTCCCACAGCTGCTGGGAGATTTACAGCTCAGCCTCCACTGCTACCTACTGAGATCTCAGCTTGTACCAGGCATCCAAAGCCTTTCATAGTCCCTAGGTGAACCATAGCTCACCAAGAAGTTTGTGAATTTTGTTGTTCCTTTCTGAAATTTTATCTTTCCTATCTATTCAAACTGAAGGGCTGAAGTCTGATTCACTTTAGAAGTGACAGGTTAAGTATGGCCCAGTAATATCACTGGTGTCACTGGAACTGTGCTAGGACATGCCAATGAAAGAGGAATAAGAGTTGGTTTAGCTCTACTAGCAGTAGAATGGTAACTGATAAAGCAGGCCCTGGAACAAGCACAAGCCTTGGCTGAGGAATCTGAAATAAACAGCAGTTACACAGCAAAGCAAAAACTATGCAACATGGAGCATTAACCTGAAGGGAGGAAGTTTTTCTGGGATGAGGTAGGCTAAACCAGTGTCACTGCTTTCATAGATCTCAATTAAAGACTACTGAGGTGATTTCCTCAGGAAAAAAGAAAAGCAGGTTCATTCTTTCTCCCTGAAGAGGGTCCTGATCAGTGGCTGGTGTTCCTAGCTTACCTCCTCTTAGATAATGGCATAGAACTACCAGACAAAAGGTGAGTGATTTTCCAGCCACTCCCCAGTATTGATAAAAATAAATATATAATGCCTCAGGGATTTATAGTCTACACTCCTCTACTCTTTTATCACCATCATTCCTTCAGTGATTTGTAGCTGTGTGTTAAGCTGTATGATTAACACCTACTAGATGTAGTTGTGGGTTTTTTCTCACATTCTTTTAAGGCAAGAAAGCTTTATGCTTAAAATTCATGTTCTTTTGGTTTCATTTATCGACTAGGCTGAGAAATAACAACAGGCGATGAGTGAGAAAACAGTGTCACTGAAAAGTTAGAGTGAACATTATGTAGCAGCAGGCAAAATTAATTCATTTTGACACTTCCATTCAGGTGGGAACACATACACGCTCACTCTGCTACTCGATCTATGCACATACGCCCCTCTGTTTTTATTCAGACATGAGTGCACAGAGGCTGATGTTCAAAACACAGTGTGGAAAATTTGTTGGGAAGTGATCATCTGTCAAAATCCCAATCTTGAAAAAGAAGACAACAAACAAGTACAGTATCAGCAACACGAATAAGAGTCCCATGGAGATACTCTTAAAATGCTGTTACATACAAGCAGGCCCCTTCCATTACCTCCTCTCATTACCAACAGGCAGATAGGATTTTCAAATTCTTGTACTCCAGGGCTATGGCAAAGCTAGCACCGATCCTGCTCAAAATACGCTTCCAACTCCAGCCATTCTCCCTTCTCCAAGGGAACCTTCTCTATTCTCCTCTCCTTTTGAGTGAGGAACAGTACCTTCATCACTGTGACATTGTTTGAGCTTTTGAATGAACACTTTCTCCCATAAGGGTCCTAAGGTAGGTGCCTCTCCTGAAACACAGTGCTTTCTAGGCTAGAGGGTGGTCATATCTGACTGCATCCCCAGAGAACTATACTGTTAGAGAGAGTCTGTCAGGACACTCCTTGGCTTAGGAAGTTTCCAGAGCTCAGAGGCTCTTATTTGCTGCAGTAAGATTGGACCAAGACAGTGTTATGAATACAAAAGTCTTCTCTGCTGTTACCTGCTGCTTTCCTACAGGGAACTTTAGAAATGCAAATCTCACCTGGCAAGATAAAGGGAGGATGTTAGGTCAAAAGAGAAAAAATAATACAGGAACATGAAGGAGTCAGAGGTAAGATGTGTTTCTTGAGCATTAGGAGCTTGTGGTCTGTATTAAGGCTTTGTTTGTTCTGAAAAAGCCCAAGTTACATTCTTTGACAGTCAAGTGCCAACAGCCTCAGTGGTCACCTAAAATGATACCAACTATTTCATCCAAGCCACCCCTGAGCTTCTGCAGCAATGCTGCTTCAGTCACCTTGCACAGGAATTTTCCCTAGTACCTACTTGAAACTTGGCCTTCCTCCCCATCCTCTCCTCTAGCCTGCTGCTCCTAAGTGCTGCCATCTTCTGCACCCTACTTCTTCACTTCTATCCTTCCCTTAAAGGTCACCTACCTCAGGTCTGTATTTCTTTGGCTGTAAGACATCAGTCTTTCACTCACCGTTCCTAGTCTTGACATGCAGACCTGATGCCCTGTTTCTACTTGATCTGCTGTGTGAAGGCACCAGCTCACATTAACACTCTCAAATCTTGCTCACAACATAGCTACGGCACTGCTCACCAACTGCTTATGTGCTTATCTAGCTTACTAGTTGGTACAACCCAAGTGGAAGGATTTTGTCAGTCCTAGAGCTGGCTAGGTTATTCAAGCTGCTGCCATTTGCCTTAGGCTGGCACGCAGTACTCTTGTTGGGCCTACAGGACTCAGAGACACTATGGCTGTCGAGGAAACCCAGGATTTTGCTGTATGAGCGTTTTTATACTAAGTCCCAGACCCATCTGACCGAGACACCCAGTCATTTCTAGCTAGTTTCAGCTGCATTTTTATCATTTTATTCTAAAAAATGGATAGTCATGAAATCTTTTTGTGATTCTCCATAAATACACAGAATTGGAACACGGTTGCTCTAGTTCCCACTTGCACTCAAAGAGCATTTATTGGTCTCCCCCTCAGATGAAACGGAACCCCTTGCCTGCAGCATCCCCACTGAATTTGTGGCCAAGGCTGGTTACCTGCTATCAGAGGCTGGCTGCTGGACTGCCCAAAGTGGGCACCATGATGAAGGAAGGCACTGTAGCATGGCGTGGACGCATCGTCTGAAAGGGCCATGTGGAAGGGCTGAAGTTCAGCCTGCCCAGAGCCGACCGGCGTGGTGGGGGTGAAAGGGGTGAGAGAGGCTCCATGAGGCTCTTGCTTTATACTGAGGGGAGAGGAGAGGTTTTCTGTGGTAGGGTAAGGGATGGACACAGACAGACAAAGGGAACAGGGGGAGGAAGAGGAGGGTGGGGAAGGGAGGAGAGGAAGAACAAAATGGGTAAATGAAAATGGAGTGGTTAAAATCTACAGGGAAATTAATTTTAAAACAAAAATAAAAATAAAAAAAGGTTAGGAGTAGATCAGAGGAGCCAGTGCTGAGACAACAGCAGTAAATGCACCTGGGGGCTAGGCTCTGACTGCAGGGACACCTCTGCAGGGGCAGCGGGAGATGAGGAGGATAGAGTGCAGTGGCAAATGGGAGGAATGGGATGCAGGAAAAGGAGAGGTGAGGGAGGGAACATGCATGAGAGGGAGGACAGGAAGAAGCGTAGGGTTGGGAAGGAAAAGAACGCTCTGAAGCTTCTGTGCTCCCTTTCCTGCTGCTTTCTCTCGTTGGTCAAGGGCGCACAAAGATGCTACACTTACACAGTTTGGCCCAGGCAATTATAGTGCTTTGTCTCTTCAAACCCAAGGTAACCTCCCCCAGGAAAGCAGCGTTGTTATGAGCATCTATTAAGCAGTGTGCTCAGTGTAATGGCCAGAGCTTCTCAAGCCAAACTCCACAAAAGCTTTGATCAAAGAAAAGGCGTAGTTGAAGTTTGAGGTGGTTAAAAGTAAAAATGAGACTTTGCAATTAACAGGTGGATAGACAGTTAGATCAAATGAATTTGTCTTGTTCGCGGTGGCACACTTTGGAGCTTTAACCATAAAAGCAGTTGGTATCAACTCTGGTTTTTCCCTGAGTGTAGTGTTGCCAGATAGATACCCTCAGAAAGAGAGATAATGGAGGAGAGGAAATGTGAGTGACCTATGAAAGGTCTCATTTTCATTGTTGTTCGCACTGAACCTCCATTTCTGATGTGCAGATTTGCATAGGCATAATAGGTAACAGCTTTGCAACTGCTCCCAACTTGGCTGCCCAGTGAGAGGTTTGGGAATTGGAGAACTCTGTGACCTAAAGCATGGATACTCCAGAACACCCTCTGTTGTTTGGTCAGCAGTAATAGGATCTTGTATTTGAACACCTGAAAGTGAAGTATGGATGATGTGATCAGATGTGATGCAAGTCATCTAGCAAACCATCCACCCTCAGGTAAACAAATTAAAGCCAATAAATGAAAGCCATCTCTCTGCCGTGATGGCAAGTGTTGCCAATGGCCTATGAAATAAGTTAGTTCTGGTGGTTTTGATTTATACAGCGAAATATAAATGTGATACATAATTAGGCCATAAATCTGACTTCATTAATGTAGAACTGGCTTAATTGACTCTAGGCACCTTATTGGGAGTCTGCAGTGCTTAGCTAGACAATAAAGGACTGGGCAGTTTCTATCTGTGAATGCTGTTTGCCCAGAGGCATTTGTTTCCTAAAGATTTGCTACCTGGCAAAAGTGATAGTTTGCCATCTGTGTTCTCCTTCAAATACCTCTAACCCGGATTGCCAGCAAAGTTCTCTGATCACTGAGACTCCTTTGTGGCAAAGACATATGTTCACAGTTCAGTTGACTGGGAAGGGTCAGTCCTAGCCAAAAGCTGTACACTTCCTCAGTTTACTTATGCGAAGCCTCTGGTGTGCTGAATATTGCCATGTCTTCTCCCGTTTTGCTAGAGGAAGCCCTGTTTGGCAAGGACCTTTTGTTGAGGAAATGGGGAATAGAAGATGGAGTATCTGGGTTTTGTTGCACACTTAATTAAAGTCACCAGAGCAGGCAGCATGTCAGAGCCCGGCTTCTGCTTTTTTACAACGATACGCTACCCTACAATCCCACCAGTGAACCTCCATGTGCCAGCTTCTCTAGGTGGAGAACCCTCAAAGCTATTTTTCTGCTGCATCCTCTCTCATTAGATGACAAGGAGTGCACAGATTTACTTTAAGGCCAGACAACAGTCTGGGAATGCTGAAGCCTTTATCCAAATAATGTTGATACTAGATAATTTGGATGAGTAGATCTATCTGCAGGCGGAGGGCCAAAAGTTTCCCTGGCTTTCAGATGCTGCAAGTGAAGTGATATTTTTCAAGGAAGCCATTTGACAGACATACCTAAATAAACTAGGCAGGGACACTTTGGTCCTGGACATTTTCTGGGCTTCTTTTTCAGCTCTCTGTATTGTGCAAGAGAGAGCAGGTGTGGGGAGCCGCTGGCGGGGAAAGGGCAGAGAAGAAGATGGACATGGGAAGCGTGGGTGGGCAGAAGCAAGAGGTGCTATGGGCAGAGGTTAATCCTGTTTGCACAGCCCCCAGGCACGTTGAGTTTCCTAGTCCTTCCTCTGCTTTATTTCTCTTTTAAAGCATGGAATTTTCAACTATAATCCTTTCTAAACCGCAGCATTTTTCAGGCGCTCTGTGTAAGTGAAACCATAATCTCTGGTAAAACAGACCGCTTAAGCTGCTGTAGCATTAGGCCAATCTGATCCAGCCCTTGGATTTCCGCTCTGCCCAGCCACCACGGAGAGGATTTCAGCCTGAAAGACCGTCTAAAGCCCTTGCAATGGCAACAACAGTGCTAGGCCTTGCCTTGCAAAGCTGAGAAGGGTTAAGGGACCAGGAGCTATTTGTCCCGCTGTTGTGAGGCTGTTAAAGCCCCTGTCAGACTCACAGCAGAGATGAGCCCAGCCCTCTCTTGAATACATCAAGGCTTATGAAGAAAAATTCCTCGCACCTTCCACAGGCAGCACTGCTTACTCAGTGCAGGGGAATAAAGAACTCAGCAGTAACATGGCAGAGAGACTGGGACACAATAATGCTAAACACTCTTCTCTCTAAGAGTAGTGGAGAGGAGGGGAGGATAAGGGCAGACAGCAAATGATTGCACAACCAAAACTCACACTTTTATGTGTCTATTTATCTATCTGTCTATCTTTACGCTCTGCAACTGCACAAACATAGCTCATATCCCACATATCTTTCCTGGTGGATGGCATTTAGCAATTTTTACTCCTTTGTTGTCCAACTCCTCTGACTAAAGGACCTGAATTCCATCTCTGATATAACTCCTGCCACTGCTATGCTGGAATAATTGCCCCAGCAGTGAATTATAGCTCCGAAGTGTGTCAGCGTAGACGAGATCAATTGATTGATCTATCTAGCCACCTGTGAATGGCACAGTCACATTTTTCATTTTAACCACTTCAAACTTCAGCTGCACCTTTTTTTTTTTGTTTTCACTTCTGATGTTCTCCATTCTCTAATTATTTTGTATTTCTGATGGAGAACTTGCCCTTTCCTATCCCAAGTCCTGCTAGTGTCAGCAAGCCAGCAAGCTGTGGAGCAGTACTGTACTGTCTTGTCTGTGTCTTTGGGGGTGTCACTCAGTAAGGCTGCATCAAGGAACCCCAAGGTATCTGTTAGTGTCTTATTCCTAAGGCTGGAATACCGACCTCTAATTAAATGGGGGTGGAATGAGTTTGCAACCCCTTTCCGAAGCAGCAGAAATCTATTCCTGTCCCAGGTTCCTTTCTTCTTCTAAATGGCAAACGATATCCTGGTTTACAAGCAACAAACAAATACCACCCAGTGTCATGGTGGGGGAGATCTGAAAGGCACTTCACAGAGGAGATATAGTTGAAAAATTATCAGAAGACTACGTATTTTGTGCATCTCCTACTCCTCTCTTTCTGACTGTACATGCTGAGTTATGGCTGGTTTTCTCCCTTTCTAACCCTCTCCTCTGTTATTCTGGCAGAGAACTAGAACTGGTGATCTCTGGCCTAAATTCCCTGGATTTTGACCAGACAGGGTGAGGAGAAGATTCACAGCTTTGGGTTCCTGCAGAGACTCATCTCAGCTTTTATTGTGCTCTCTGCTGCTGAAGGGAAGGGAAGCGAAGCAGGGGGGGTTGCAGGACTAGATAAGCTGTTTGTTTTTCACTGCTGGCTTCCTAGAGGATGAGCTACCTGCATCCAGTGTTACTTTTCTTCCTAGTAAACACAGAATACAAAGATGCCACATCCCTGCGTAAGTGATGGCTTGTACACACCTGCTTAACAACACTGCTCACCAACTTGACAATGTTTAGCATTTCTCATCTTTTCCTGGAGTCTCTATTAAATATTTGTATGACCCTAGTGCCTCGCTCTTTAGAGCACATATCCTTACAGTATCACTTAGGCACCACTGTTTAATCTGTGAGGAACTGAGCCCAGAGAAGACAAAGCCAAGTGCATGTGGGAACCCTGTAACAAAACCGAATCTTAACTCAGGTATTTTAAATTCTACATTTGTACCTGCCATTGAAACATCTTTTACCATATTTGTGTTCTCCGTGCCTTAGAAAAGTTTCATGGTGGCAAACAGAATGGGACTGGGTCCTCAGCATTCAATGTAAACTGGTGAGTTTACATTACGGACAGCAGAGTCACAACACTTTATCTCATGTGAACATCTTGCTATAAATTCTAAAACTCATGCAAAAGACCAGACTGGACTGACACAGCGTATCTTTCACTTTTGCTTTCCGTCATGTCAGAACGACTTTTTCTTTAATTTCTTAGTTTTCAAGCTTTTCTTCTCCAAGAGTATTATGCAAGTTGCACTGGAGATAAAGATCATCCTATTTTTTTCCCCTGCTCTGTGCTCATAACAGACCTTTGCTAGAACAACTGAAAAGTGTGCAAAGACTAATCTGCTTCTCATTGTACCTTTCTTGTCTTCTTTTTGTATTCTTGATGACTGGAGAATGAACTTTGCTTGTTCGGGTTTATTTTCTGTTTCTGCATAGATCCATCCATGTTCTTAGCCCAGTACTTGTGTGTTGTTGAAATACATATTTAAAGGAACAACCTTGGACTGCTTTCCCCAAGAGTCAAAACTGTTGTGACATCACTGATGTCGAGATTTGAAATCTATTTACCTCATTTTTTTTCTCAAACTGAATTTTATACATCTGGATTTTGTGTCTGATCTAATTAGCTGCTGCTGTCTAAGTAAACTGACGTGCTCACTCTATGTGTTACTTTGGAGACAAAAAGTTTTATAGTTTTTGTACAGAGTAAAACGTGGAGCTTCCCGTAGACCTGTGATCAGGACTTACTCTTCAAAGCTAGATGAGTAGTGTTAGTGTTAATCACTTGAGAACTCCACTGAAGGCAACTTCATGTGGCTCTAAGTACATTTGTTTGCAGATGAATCTGATGAAGGAAGATGTGCTTTAAAGTCTTGGAAGAGAAAACAAATGTGCAACTTGTGCGCTTGGCAAACAGAGAAGTCTAGTGGAGTTCATGTTGTTGTCCCCTTTCTTGAGTCCCAGCCCATGAGACTGGGCAATTACTTTCTGCCTTAAAGTGTAGCATGTGCTTATTCCTTGGTGGGTTGGAACTTGAATGTTACCTCTTAAACAAGATACTTTTGAAATATATGCTGGGAAATGTATTTAGAACACGCTAGTTTTTCACACAGTCTTCATTATAAGAATCTCCAAGGTTTCATCACAATGATACTCTACTGATCATAAAATAGAATGGATCTTCCCAGGTAGCCCACAGCAATTCTAAAACTACAAAGGGCCAAAAATTACCGTGAGCTCTCCATTTCTCTGAAAGACCACAGTGGGCAATTTCAGTTATACAAGCAGCTGGCCTGGTTAAATCCAGTGCAGGTTGTGAAGACCAGAAGTTACTAACACCTGCTGACAGTGTTGCCTAACTCAGATATAAAGTACAGTCTTAGCTGCTAGTGGACAAATACCTACCTCACAAAAAAAACCATTGTATGGATCCTTCATTCAGCCTCAAAAGAAAAGGCAAAACCTGAATTGTTGGGAAGATAATATAATTATTTTCTCTAAAGAAGTCTCTTTTTGTCCAACAGCATAGAGTGTGGCAGACTGCAATGCTGTCCCCTTGCTGAGGGAGCTCAGACGGGGAATGTCAATTCACTGTTGTTGTCATTACATGACATTACTGTCATTCACTCCTGTTGTTCACTTCAATGCTAATTTAAAGAAGGCAAAGGCAGTATTTCTTTCGGGCCCATCCGTTACTGGGTTCCTTACTTCAGTATGCCTTTTGAAGCCCACAAGCCACCTTCTTCAGCGTCATAAAGTTATTGTCAGTGAAACTTTCATTGGATGCACAGAAATAGTTTACGTGATTCCTTTCCCCCGCCCTGCTATTCCTGTCTGTTTCAGGGATCCTTATCTGACCATCTATTACCCTCAGGCATTTGGTCCTGGAGAAGAGTAGCAGCACCTTTTGCCTTTCCAAATTCCCTGATTAGATAAGAAGATATTATCTCTTCTTAGGGATGGGAAAAAGTTGATGAAATTTGGAGGTTCTGTGGACTTCTACTTTTGTCTATTCCTCATCTTAAATAGGGAAGAGGCTTGCTCACAGAAAATACCTCCTTCACTTTGGTGAGGCAGGATAGTAACAACCTTGTAGCAGCCATATGAGTGATTATCCTATCCCAGTTTCAGGGCGTTGTGGTCAGAGACGTGCCCAACAGGAGGTTTGACTGCTGGCAGCCGCAGCCATCATGCTGTGCCGCAGAGAGCGGGTCGGCATCTCTAGGATTAGCCGTCACCAAAGCCAGTTTGGGGCCCCTAGCAGTTTGCTAAAGAAGTTTTCTTAAGTCAGCTCAGTCAAGCCCTGACCAGAGCTATTGCTCACTGGTGTCAGAGGCTGAAGTAGATTGAAGCAAGCTTGAAAATTTTCATCAGTACGAGGAAGGAAAAGGGGAAGGAAATGCTCCCCCTCTCAGTGTAATGATATAAGTACAACTGAATGTACTGGTCGGTTTTAATCATGATTTAAAACAGTAAACTGGATTAACTTGGTTTACTTTTGCACTAGAAGGCTGTTTTCTAAAAAATTGAATTTTATGGGTGGTAACAAATATTTTGACAAATACAAAAACTACACTAAACATGGTTATTTCAGATTTTGCTAGGTAGATGAACTGCATCTGTGTGCATTTATTTAAGCAATTATGATGTTTAATATAATTTGTCTTTACATACTATTACATGAGAAAATAGTGAACGATGAGTTCATATTACTATTTTATTAGATTATTAACTTTTTACTTGTGATTTGTGTCAAGTTATATTTAGATGGAAATTAGAATTAAATTAAAACCAGCATTTGTAATTATTCATGCTAATTAAATAAAATGACCACAAGTTCCCTGACTTCTTAAATGTACTAGAACAGATAAAGGAAGCCCTTCTAAGCAGGTTTTGCATTAAAAATAACTTTTTAAATGTGGAAAGGATATATATATAAAGAGGAATTTGGACTGATTCCAGAACCTGATTTTAGAACTAATAGATCTCATCCTTTCACACCAAGCTTAATTCACTCACTGACAGAGGAAAACAAGCATTCCTGCTTTTTCAAATCCCAGTTTGTTTCTTAGTTTTGAATGACCTGGGTATTGAACTGAAGAAAATTCTCTTCATTTCCCTCACTAAGCTGAAATGAAGGAAATAATATTTTTTCACCTTGCAGGAGGCTGAAGTTCTCAAAAGATTGTTTCTCATTTCAGAAAAACTTTAGATCCAGCAGGTGTCTAGTCAGTGATTTCTCCATGTCTAGCATCACAACTTTCTTGAAAATTTTCGTAGAAATCAGATGCTATTTTTTGTATGTCTTTCAGACATAGCAAGTAGACTTTATGTCAGTAATGCTAATTTTTTTTTTTTTTTGCATATATTCATGTATGAATTAAATTAACTTCAACTGAAAAAAAAACTGACCCCATGCCAGAGAGGGGAGGTCTGGAGGAAAGTGAGATCAATGGGGTTTGTGCGGTTTTGGTGCCTTTGTCTGACACATCGTGAGATGTCATCAGGATTTCTCACCCTGGATGATACTTGTTGCTTTAGGGAAAAATTTATTTCCCAGAGAGAAGGAAACATTTTCTATACAGGACACGGAAGCTGTTTGGTGGATGGTGATGATTTTAAGAACTACCTATCCCTCTTAATAGGTGCTAACTATAGCATGCTCAGAAAACTCCTTGCAGGAACAGAAGGGAATACATACTCGCACTTCAGTTAACAGTAGCAGTTCCTGAAGTGGTTTTTTTTGCATTTTTCTTGGGCTTGTCTTTTACCTTTACTTTTCTTTGTAGATTGTAGTGGTCTGGCAAACAAGGTCTATTTAGTTAAAACTGCTGGGATTCAATTAAGGAAAGTTTTTTCTCTACCTTTGCTGTAATTTTATTATCCATCTAGTAGGTATAGCCTCCCCTTTAACTGTCTGTTTCAAGCCATACATGAGAAGTCATGGACTTACAGAATCATTCTGGTTGAGAGAGACCTTCAAGATCATCAAGTCCAACCATTAACCCAGCACTGCCGGGTCACCACTAAACCATGTCCCTAAGTGCCACATCTACAGGTACTTTATTTCCCATAGTGCTACCTCTCTGTTGGGTAACCTCTGGGCTAGATAATTGAGCTGGAAAGGAGTCTGCTCTGAGTTCCCAGAACTCAGAGCCTGTTTGGAAGACACCTCACTTCTTTCATGCATGCCTATTCCAAAACATGTGACTTCTAAAAGACATGCTTAAAGAAGGATCTTAACCTTTGTTCTCATAGGATTCAAGGCTTCTGTGAAAATCCCTGTGCTTTTGAAGTTCTCCTGTTGCTAGTGCCAAAATGTTAAGGTTCTCCTCCAATCAGCTCTCAGGTATTAGCTACTGAGTACCTTCCAAACTCACATATCTGTGGAAACTACTGAGGAAAGCTATTGAAGTTTTCTGTGCCTACTTAGCCCTATACAGATTTATACTCATCTGCCCAAGCTGTTTGCCTTCAATAGAAATAATTGAAGTAGAACATCTCTGAAAACAGAATTCTTGTCCTGGTGTCCAACTGCATGTACACGCCTTATCTTGATATGTTTGATCTTGGATCTTTGCTACTAGGAAATCTGATTGGTGTTGAAAGATACTGTCTGAGAAACCGTCAGGGATCTACGCCAATCTAGCTGTCTGTGCAACATCAAGACAAGATGTACCTGGCCCACTGGCCTGTATGTGAAGGAAGAGGTGAGGTGGTGTTCCCAGGCAGCTCTTAAGAGCTTTCGCTCTCTGATACTTCACAAGGAAGTTGAAAATTTCTACGTTGTCTGTTCTATATGAAGGACAGCAGGGGCATGTTTCCTAGCCTAGTGTCAGCTTGTTCACGAAAATTCCTTGCAGATACTTAATGGGGAGAAATGAGGGTGACCTGTCTGCTCCATAGCAAACAAATGGGGTTGTTTACTTGTTTTAGGAGATGCAGGTAATAAACGGACCATCTAAGATGCGGTAGACAGAATAATTGTCTGAAAAGTAGTGTTTGATATTGGCAGTACAGGACAAGGCTGTGCTGTGTGTAACTGTGGTGCTAAGCTGTGTCTTTGAAGAGATGCCCGGGACTTTGGGGAAGGCCTTCCCTCTTACTAGGGAGGTGGCTGCCTGCTTTGCAGCATTTCTAGCTCTTCAATTCTAGGAAACTCACAGACAGATAAAGGGACTTCAGCAACATCTGTATGTAACTATCTCATGACATTCCAGGATTACAGGTAGTTATATATTGTTGAGGTTTTGATGGCTTTTGGAGGGGTGTATTCTAAGAACAATGTGAGACAGCTTGCTGAGGAAAGCTAGTCATGAGCCAGAGAGAGTAGGAGGATTTCCTCTGAAGTCTTCAGAAAGGGCAAGAATCCAGTGCCAGATAGTTCTGGTTTTGAAAGAGCTAGTGATACTTCTTTTTCTGTCTGGGAAGAGTGAGCTGGGGAAACTTTCTTGTAGACCAGAGCTAAATCTTACATCCTGAAGCGACTGCAGACAGAGTTTGTACCCTGCATAGGTGGATTTGTTTCAGGTATCACCCAGGTTCATAGACTGCCCCAGGACAAGAGCAAAGAGGCATTTCAAAGATGACACCATAGCAGCAAAACAGGCAGCCAGCAATCCAGCACTTGCTATTACTGCAGTATCTCTCCTTGGGAGAAGGACCTGGGTAATACCAAAGAAATCTGCATGTTCCCAGTCTCTTCCTTCATTTCCTAGCCAGGGTAGATCAGGAGGCAGCACTGAGTTCCTCACCTCTCTGATCCTTCCTGAAAGCATTGCCCAGCCCCATCACAAACATAACATGAATCATTCATCTTTAATAGATTATGCAAATTGAGGACATCAGATCAATGAAGATCAATAACTGCAACCATTTAATTGCCAGCAAAAACATTTTAAGAATGAGCATTATCTGAAGTCCTTTCTTGGGTAATGGCACCATTAATCCAAACACTGGATCCTGGCCTAAGTGTAGAGGAAAAATTCTCCACCCCACTTCCCCTACTGCCTTTCAGGGTGTTGAGGGTATTTTTCCCTTTTCATTTCCAGTTTCTGAATTTCCCCATCATTACCACCAGTGAACAGCTCCCATCGCTAATGGTTCTGCTTTTGTTACTCTGTGCTGATTGAAATGTTGCATACAGATTGAGATGTTAGTGCTAAGTTGCCACCTGGGAATGTCAAGCTGGGACTGAAATGAACTTTTCTCACTCTTGGATCCATATGGATCAGATGGGGATGTTCTTGAGCTGAGCTGGGACTGTTGCAGGGAACACAGTGAGGATGGCACAGGGTAGGGGGGAGATGAAGAAGTTTTTCTGCCTCAGCCCATAGCCTTTTCTGTGAGGCCCAATCTATCTCCTGCTGTCACCTTGTGAGAGTCATGGCTTGTGCAGCATCCCCAGCCTTTGGGAGTTCTGCTTTTGTATTAACAGGCTGGAATGCACCATCTTCACGTAGGCAAAAGGACTAGAAAGTATTAATTTAATGACACCTTCGATTCTTAAACTCTGATTTTAGGTGTCTCACTTTTACACCCATCTGTGGGGATTTGCCTTCCAGTTTTGTGTCCCAAAGACAGGAAAAGTATTTCCTGTAAGAGATGTAGATCTGATAAATGGTAGATGGACACCAGCTGAGTTTTGTCTTGCATACGCAAATACAAAGAAAGGTGGAACAATTTTTCCACAGCTGAGCCATTTTTTTCCTAGTGGGCTAAGAAACTGCATGGCTACAAGGATCCTGGATCAAGCACGATAGCAGTTAAAGCCATGAAAAAGGTCTGGGGATGTCACACGTTCTAGACACTCCCTAAATATGCAGTTCGTCTCCCCATGGATCTCCATGACATTTTGCAGCCTTCATGCTACCGTCTCCTCTATATTTGGGGTAACTGCTAATAATCCTGCCCTGTCCCAAAGTTCCCAGTAGCCAAAAGTTGCCTACAACAATATCCCTTTGCTCAGTGTTTGCTGAACAAGCAACGACTTCCTGCCTCAGCCATAAGGTGCTTTCACCTCTGGGGCTATTAGCTAGGGCTTCTGCAAGAAAAAGTTGAGGTACAAACTCAGTGCTCTGGATTCTGTGCCATCAGGGGACAGCTTTTTGGCCAAGAGGCAACAGCTCCTTCTCTTGCTAACAGGACTTACACATCTTTGTCATGAGTTACTTCTCAAGTTACACCATGAGGTTTCTAGAGGGGCCACAGCAGTTGTAGGGAAAGGGAGATATACCAAACAGGGGCGAGTCACTCAGGCCTTGCCAGCTGCTTTAGCCACCCAGAAGCAGATGTGCACATCTATGGTAGCTGTGTGAGCAGGTACCAGTGGCAACTAAAGCCTGAGAAGAAGGGCTGTGCCACCTGAATATCTCCTCAGGGCTCTAGACATGCCCAGGGTAGGCAGTCTAACACTAGTACCAGGACACCGTGCCCCGCAGCCCCAGGACAACCCTGAGCCGCTCAGGTCCTGTACATGCCACCAGTGAAGAGGAAGCTTCTGTGCAGCAGCTGCTGCAGAAATTGCCTCCTGCTCCTGTGCATCCCGATTTCTCTGCTCTCACCCACTTGCTCTTGTTTCCTCCTCTCCCAGACACACCTGAGTTCAATGTGCCCACACATGAGGGAAGGGGAAAGGCTATGAACAAACTTCTTTTGCCAGCTGCTGTTAGCGACTCATGGGCTTAAGAAAGAGGAGGTTTAGCAGTCACAGTCCAGCAGACCCCAGTATCTAGTTTGCAAATGCCCCTTCCAAATGCCAGAGTTGAATGAAACTTAAATTATTATTTCTCCCCAAGAAAAACAAACGCGGGTTATGGGTAAGCCATGACCCTCTTGTTCTCGGACGCAAAGGAAAAAATCACAGTGCATGTTTGGACATCGCTCTCCTCCACCAACACCCATCCCTAAGCCCCATCTAGGCACACAAGTTCCCGATTTGCACCTGCATTTTCTTGTTTTTGAGTCACACCGAGGCACCTCTAGGTGTACTCAAGACTGCAGATACTCTGAATTTCAAGTTTCTCTTGAGCTTTTATGTCCTCCACAGTCTTACTGTCTCTTTCCGTGTTTGCCACAGAGGGATATCTCGCATTAGCAGAAAAAGCAGAAGCTAATGATGATGAGGGAAATAAATAAAAAGCTTGGTTCTGCTGTTTGGTCAGGCAGCTTACCGGTCACCACAGGGTACGTCTGGGGTCCTGACACATTTGTCCCCAGGTCTGGGTTAGCAGAGGTGGATAGACTTGATTTGACTTCATCGAGACCAGGGGTCAGAGCTGGGAGGGAGTACTCATTACCCTGGGGAAGAGAGGAGAAAGACAGCTCGCTATTGATGCGGTGGGAGAAAGGGAAGGGTGTACAGATGGGGGGGAGGAAGAGGAGAGATGCAAACCCCTGCACAGATGGAAGAGGAGGAGGAGGAGGAAATGGAGAAGATGAAGTGACAAGAGGGTTGCGGGGGGGTTCCTAGGATGAACTATCCCGCCTGCCTGTGTGCTGCTGTGAAGGAGAAGAGGGGTGAGGGATCTGGCCCATTTATGCACGGTGTGACTGAGCCCTCGTTTAGTGCTATGAGGATGGGCATGGCGGCCTCTGCCAGCCCAGGGGAGAAGAAAGGGGAAATACACGTCGCCTCCCCTTGGCTGAGCGGAGGCGGGAAGTGCTTGCCCTGGTGACAAGGACAGCTGGGGCAAAGAACTGCAGCGACATGAGTAGGACAGGTGGGCTCTAGGAAGCAGCCACTGCCGGCCCACTGCAGCCAGGCTCTCTGCTGAATCGTCCACCTCCCCTCTGCTGTTACCTCTGTCCTAGCTCTTTAAAAACAAACAAAGAAGCCTCATCCCCTGCCTCTGTCACTCTGTGCACTGGGGTATGAAATTGGGGAGGGGGGAGCCACATGGCTAACAGAAGGGTGGGAGGGGGAGAGCCATTGAATCTGAAAGGGTGTCCTGTCCGAAAGGCTCTGGTAATTGCCTTTTTATTGTGGCAGCCTCTGGACCAGACGCGGGAGCTGGAGAAACCAGGAAGGCTACAAAACAGCAGGAAAAGTTGCTCTGATTAATATTACGTTAAATTAAAACTGATTTTCTGCTCTTTCTGCTTTGTTTTTTTCCATGCGCTTCCCCAACCCCCTCCCCATGTCTCCCTCTCCTTCAGTGGGCTCCCCGCATGCTGCCCCCTCCCCGCCCCTGTCCCTGCTTGGCTAGGACTGCCTAGTCATTTCCAATTCCTTCTCGTATTGATCTTCCTGTAGAAATCAGTTTTGTAATTAGCTGCAAATTAGGCCTTCTACTGGGGGTGAGCCTGCCCCCTGATTTATCACCAGAGTAATTCGCTGTGATCGGAGAGAAATTAAAATGAACTCAATTAGGCTTCGGATTTGCTTTATGGGCCCTGCTCAGAGTTTCAGGGGGAAAAATGACTGTGCTGGTGCTTAATAGTCTAATGAAAGTAAATAAAGGTTATTCATTGTAATAAACCCAGGGACTCTGGGATGAAGGGAGTCCACAGCCAGCCTCTCCTTCTCTTCCTTTGTTGGTTTATGGCTTGGGGCGGTTTAAAAAGACTTTTGATTTTCATTTTATTAAGACAAACAGCTTTTGGGATAAAAGGCCAGGGGAGTAAGGGAAGGGGGGGGGCAGTGCTGCAGAAGTGCAGAAAACTAGGTTGGAGATGGAAGCCAGGTCTCAGCTTTGGGCTGTGAAGGAAAATACTCTGTGAAAGCCCAACCTTGTGATTCACTGGTCACTGGCGTGTTCTGAGGGGGCAGAGGTTCCGCGCAGTGCCGTGTGCCGGTGAACATGCGTGGCAGTGTTTGCGTGTTCATGGCAAGAACATGCCCACAGACCTGCAGGTGTGAGTGCAGAGGGAAAGGTGGACGTGGGGATTTGGGGAGAGCACAGTGTGCCTGTATACAGGCAAGTTCATGAGAGGAGGTAGAGCTCGTGTATACACGTGCATCAGCACAGTCTTATATTTACAACTAGAAAATGCTGTAAAACGTAAACATCATATATGTGCGATAACAGATAAGTGTGAAAACAAGAGGTGAAGAGGGAAAGAGTGATTTCGTTGAGGGAATCTCCCTGCTGTCATCCTATGGGCACCTGCGGGTCTCCATTACCAGGCCGGGCCCTCACCTGCTCAGATTTGATGTGCTCTGATGTTTGAAAGACGTCAGGGTAAGAAGGACGCTCAAAAACTCGATCTAAAGCTTCCAGCTGCTGCTGGGTGAAAGTGTCGCCACGAAGGTGCTTCCGCAAACTGTCCACGCTGCTCTGGGAATCTCCATTGGGAACTGAGCCCTCGGATACATCTGCAGGGCACAGACAGAGAAAACAGGGAGTTAGCACCACCCTGGCTGGGATCAGCAAGGGATGCGGGATAAGGATGGAGTGGGAAAGAGTGGGGTCCTCTGCCTCCACCTAGAGAGCTGTGCCCCTCCTGCAGGAAGGGGAGGCTGTGGGGACCCAAGAGAAGCCCCCTCTTGTCTGCTGGAGCAGCCTGGCTGCTCCCGTGGCCTCTGTGGGACTCTCCTACCCAGGATGAGTGAGGCTGTGGAGAATGGTGCTCGGCTCAGAGATGAATTTCGGTTCCACTGATTTTCACTGTTAAAAATTGCCAAATCTCCATTGCTAAGCATAAAATGGGAGCAAAGCACAGCGATTAGCATCGCTGGAAGGCTACTGGAGAGGCAGCTCATGGAGAAAGCGGAGTGCTGAGGATGGACCTGTACTGGAGAGGGCCAAGGAAGCCTGGAATGGAGAAAGGGCTCTTGTACAGCTTGGAAGGCAGTCAGTCTCAGTTGTAGCTCCCCAGTCCTAACAAAAGTTACACCTCTGCTACAATTTCCATCTCATCTGATCTTGTCCTGTCATACTCCAGATGAGTCTTTCGTCTCCCTTAGATAACAGGAATGATCCTGTGTCTGACTTCACATTTCACCAGAGACAAGTCTCCCCCTGTGGAGCATCTGTTCCATCCAACATATGTTGGTTTCTGTTACAATCTCTCTCCCATTCTCCTACATGTAGCTCAGGATTTATCACAACCTATATCTCTGTTATTAAACTCCCTCCAAAATGAGATGAATCTTTGTCTCTGTCGGTTCCCCTTCCTATCCAAAATGAATTATTATATTAGAAAACCTAGTCGTGCTTAGTGGGAATCTGACTTTCTGGTATTCCTTTGTTCTTACTAGGAAAAAAAAAAAAAGCCTTTTTCTGTTAGAAACATCACAGGAGTGCATCTCTGTCCCTGCAACAGCCCTCTGACACAGTCCAATCCCACTGCAGTGCCTTCTGCTGCATTCCAGGTGTCTCTACCTCTGTTGTGCCATCCCACATCTCTTACAGCCCACTCATCCCATCCAAGGTGAGTCAATCATAAACGTTCTGCCCTATCCAAAGCAAATCTTTCCCTGTGATAAACCATCTTATCACCCACCTGTTTTTGTTGTGGTTTGGTTTTTTTTCCCCTGCTAGCCCCTGACTCAAATGAGGTGCATTTATCTCAGTTATAACCCCTTTTTATCTGAAGTGAGCGAGTGTCCTGCTATTAGCATCTGTCACATCCAAGGTGAGTCTGTCTGTTATAACCTCCTGTCCCATCTGAAGTGAATCTTCTTTTGTCATAATCTCTCATCTCATCTGAGGCAAGTCTACTCATTATAATCTTCTCCAACTGTGCTGAGTATCTTTCTGCTGTCACCTCTCAGCCTAGCTTTGGTGAGACTGGTTATAATCCTGTCTCATCCATGCTGAGACACCTCCATAGCCTCCATGCCGAATCTCTACCTACTGGGCTTCATCAGACACAACTCTGACAGTCTTCTCACCCTGTCTAACCAAAGATCAGGTTCTCCCTCTTGTGCTGCCATTACTTTCCTGCTTTTTCACTATTATTCCTCATACTTCAAGCATTTCTTGGTGGCTTCCAGTTTGCGAATCTCAGAAACTTGCTACCTGTCTAGGAAGTGGTTGAAGGATCTGTACAGATCTTCTCCCTCCTTCATGTGATTGCGAGGGGCTCATGGGCAGACAATGCTCCCAGCAGCCCAGAGTGGCATTCACTGTGCACTGGCCAGAACCGTGCCGTTTTGCCGCTTCATCTTTTAGCTCATGGATGGTGCCACGATGGGTATTTTCTTGGCACATTTAATGCCCAACTGGTGGGCCAGAGTTATAACTGAGCCTGCTGCCTTCTGGCTATGAGATATATCCGTTTATAGGTGATTATACGATATGATATAATCAATAGTACATTATATACAGTAACGTAGTACAGTACCACTAGCAAGACCATAGAAAATATTACATATTGATTTGTCCCAGCCAGCAGCCTTCCCTCGAGCAGCCCCTTCCCTCTCTCTTTTCCACCCCTAGGCAGAGCTGGGCTGTTTACTGGCACTGATCCCTGGCATTTTCTTCTCTCCTCAGGCTTATTTGCACAACAGAAATTTCTCAGGTTCCTGAAAGCTGGAGCTCATGGCAGATTTGACTAAGGGAAAACCAAGCAAAGACCAAGCTTGGTGGACTCCACACTGTGTGTCAGTGCAGTTTTCATGTTTTGGGTGGACTGGGCTGTTACTGCAGGGAATGGCTTTCAGAAGGACTATGGCAGCGCAAGGCTTGTGCTCCTGATTCCAGTAGGCACTTCTCTCTGGTCCTTCCTGCAGAAAGCTGGCACAGAACTCCTGGGTCCAGCCTCAGGGAAAAAAAAAAAAAAAAAAAAGTGTGTTTCTGTATAGGCAATTTTCTCAACTTGTCTGCAGCCTGCGAAGCTGTTTGCCTTTGAGGATTTTTCCACGTGCATTAGTCAGTGTGCACAACTGTGCACACCATGATGCTAACACACATGGGTATTTTTGCAGTAGATCATAATTCTGGTATTCTTTAGATTCTGCATCACTGTACAGGCCTGAGCGGCCGTTTGTCTGTGGCAGCTGGTTCAGGCTGTATTTGATTTTCAAGAATGGCAGCCCTACACTATGAGTGGTGCATGGTGTGAGTGGATGGGTGTTCACATATACGGTTGTCTCAGTTTTGGCTGGGACAGGGTTAATTTTCTTCCTAGTAGCTGCTCCTTAGTTGCTGGTTGGTGTTAAACTAGGACAACAGTAAAACTTCCACTGGTTGTCATTAAACTGGATTTTACCCTTAGTGAGTTGCCCTGGGTGGTTACACAGATTGGTGCACACGTGCACGCATGTTTGCCATTCCTGTCTGCCCGCAGAGCCCGGTGCACACGTGTCTCCCGTGCATGCACAGGTCCTGCCTTTGTGTGAAGAAGCTGAAACCACAGCTTTCCCAAGTCGCTGTAGGAGTCTCTTTTCCTTCATTTATTCAGGGGCCCTTCAGATCTTGACAAATCTGTCACTCTAAATTTGCGAGAGATTATGGTGCTCTCTCCCTAGCACAGAGAGAGGTGATATATGATATCTGCTGCCCCTATTGATTGCCTGATCTGGTGGCAGAGGGCTGGCGAAATGAACTTGAAATGAACATCATGCCTCAACTCATTGTGCGTATAATACACTGCTTAATCCCACATTTTTCAGCCGCTATGGAATTCAATTGATCAATCATGTCCCTCTGATAGTACTGTTTTAGGGGTTATTGCTGCTCTGCTCACTGACCTTTTTATTTATTTATTTATTTGTGTCAGCGTGTGCACGTGCATGCACCTAGGTACGTATGTGTATTTGGGAAACTCAGGACCCACTGATAAGAAGGGGCCTGCACAGTCAGTGGAAAATGAAAGAAAAGGATGACGGGAGGAGAAAGGGGAGGAAGGGAGTTAGATAAGAAATCAGAAAGATCAAAGCGAGAAAATAGATAGGGAGAGGTGAAAAAGTAAGGAGAAAGGCAGTGCTTTAATTTAGGTGGGAGTGCTGGGTATGGCGGGGGTGATGGGGTGGGCGGCACTCTACCATGGCCTAGGCTTTAAAATCTACGAAAGAAAAGCAACTTTTCTTCTGAAGCCTGTAGGCTACCTCAGGGTGGCCCTTGTCTCAACAGCTTGCAGTAATATTGGACTTAATATGGTAGGGCACATAAATCCCAGACTTCATAGAGCAGTACTATGAACTGTGCATATGGATTTTACTTATGAAGCAAAGAAAGCTTCATAGAGATGATCCTGAAAGACAGATTTATGTGTCTTGTGTTGCTAACACTGAGGCATTCACAGTCACAGATCATTATATTTTCTTCAAAACCAAAGGATTGTAAATCCTCTGTGTTTGTTTTTTTTAGTATCGAAACCTAGAGAGGATGTGTTTTCATTTTTTTCCCCAAAACTGCAAAGGACAGACACTTATATCTGGTTTTAGATCAAAGTTGTAATTCTCATCTAAGCATATGACTCTATGAGCTGGACTATCAGAAGCCTCAAGTACCGTAATACACAAAGTAGGGGAGCTGACAACTGTGAGGATATGAGCAAAGGTGGCAGTAAGGAGCAGAGAGAACTTTGGCAAGTGATGGAGTCCATCAAAGGGCTGTGAGTGAAAGTGAAAGGAGGGCTTGTGGGGAAAATCTGCATTGGGAAGGACTAGCAGATCCCAAAGGAATGGCACTGTGGAGGATAACAGTCATGTCAACTGATGAAGAACAGTGCTAGAAGTAAAAGCTTAAGAGATGGGGATTTGCTAAGAAAGCAGCTCTTAGAAGAGGTGCTGTGGTGAAGCAAGGCTTCAGCTGTAGGATGTGTGGGGGTGCCACCCAGGTAGTAGTCCTAGCGGTACCATGAGGAAGCATCATTATCTTTCCCAGTTCCCTTTTTACTGGCAAGGGAAACTCTGTGGTACTCTGACACAGAGACACCTCTCTCTTAAATCAGAAGGATCTTAACAAACAGCTTGAGAGATGAACCGTGGCCTCAGTCCCTATGTCCCTCACAAGAGCACAGAGTTGCTGTCAGCATGATCAGGACTGGCCTTGCACGTGTGACAGGAAACATCTCTCCTCCCGAGGGGCTGCCAAAGGAGCGCACATAGCCGATGTTCAGTGTAAACCTTCGACACAAGACACAGAAATGCTCCATGGGTGTCACAGAAGTATCCTGACAGATAACAAGGAAATGCTGTTCTAGTGGATACAGGAACAAACTTAACTACATCTAACACAGGGAATATGCCCATTAAATAGCTCTAAAACAAAGAGACATTCCCAGGTCTGGAAGCCACAAAGACACCATCACGTACACATAGCACAAAGCAGCATAATACAGTTACTTCCCTGGCTACAGGTGACAGAGAGGACCCTTGCTCAGGGTGGGACTGGGCCATCTCAACAAATAATTCTGAAGTATGGCTGATATAAGATCTCTGTGGCACAGAAACGTGAGGGAAGGTCATGAGAAGCTGCGCAGCTGGCACAAAAACACGGTGATACTGTTCTCATTTAGGGTAGGGGCTATTACCGCCCCTGAGATGTATTTGCCTGCTGCCTTGTGGGGCCCTGATCTCCGCTGGGCTTCTCAGCACTACCAACAAAAATCACAGTCATAATAAAAGCGAATGTGACTGGCATGAGAACTGCCAGCCAGGTGACACAGCAGAACCCGTCTAATTGTCAAAGCCTCCAAGGGAAACACTTCTCTCTAATGCAGCGGTGCTGCCGAAGCGCCATCTGAGGCACCCTGTCCTCTCCTGCAGCCTGCTTTTGTCACCACCCCCGCTGGGGTGCTTAACCCAGAGCAGCCCTGCCCCACTCCTCTGCTGCCCTTTCGCAAGTCACCCTTTGTGTTAAGACTGTTCTTTCCCTTTTATCTGATTTCCCTTCTCTTTTTTCCCTCTCTGATGTGTTCCGGTGTCCCCACGCAGCCCGGGCCTGTCAGGCAGCTTTCCTGGGTGTCCCGGGGGGCCTTTCCCTGCGCTGCCAGTTGTTGCAGTTTCAAACTCAATTGTTCTCCTCGGTACTGAGGCAAATGGAGTCATTAATTACCTTCTATCGGCTGGGCCGAGTTCAGAACGCGATCGATAGCCAGTGCTTGTCATTCACAGCAGCCAGCCCTGCGCAGACCCTCACGCTGCATTCAGTGCGAGTCCATGAAGGAGCCCAGCGCTATCACACCCAAGCTTCAAACCCTGGCATCGAGCTCCTGCTCGGAAGAGCAGACCTCCTGCGTCTGAGCTGAGCCCCAACCAAGGACAAGGACAAAAACCTTCGCTGAGGGAGCGATCACACATTTTCACACGGTCAGAAGTGTCCTGGTCTGCAGAAGCTGATCCAGTCTGGCTATCACAATGTGTCCAGAGACTCCGTTTGCATCCTCAATGATTATTAAACTAATATTGTACTCCCCGCAGTAAGGACAAGGGCAAGGACTGGCAGCCCTAATCTGGTGATTTATTCATCTCTGTAACTTTCTCACACTACTCAGTAGAGTTTGAAAAAAAGGAAGGGATATAAAATTTTGTTTACATTTCCTTCCAGAAGATATTTTGCAGCCTTTCAGGCAGCGTGAAAGAAGGCATCATCTCTAGATGGGTCAGTTCTGTATTTCAGTGTGTCGCAGTACTGCAGGAATTGTCAGGGCTTTCACTGTGATAACTGAACTGGTGGGGAGAAAGGTGAACCTCAAATTCAGATGGAAAGGATCCCAAGTGAATGCAGGATAGAGATGACAGAGCATGGAAGGGGCTGGTGAGGTTCAGCAGTGCATAGAGAAGGAACGTGATCTACACTGTGATAGTGAAAGAAGACACAGTACAGATTCAGGTTATGTACAGTATCCTGCAGACACAGGGATAGTGGGAGTCAAGAGCAGGAAGAATATCACCTCAAGGAAGCATATTGGCCTTTGTGAACTCTGCAGTTGTTCAGATTCCTGTGTCCGTTTGTCTCACGGGAATCCACCACCTTGACTCTGAGTATGCAAATTGATGGTATTGTGCTGGTCCATGAGTCTCTGTAATTTAAGGGTGTCGGCGACGTATAAACTGTGTGTATTTGTTACTTACATGCTCAGATTCAGAGCAGAAAGGCTCAGAAACAAAGGGATTTTATGTTTTGAAGTGAGAGTATAGCTCAGATGAGGAATTGGTGAGAAAGGAAGGCTGCTTGTGCAGGGGAGTGAGCGTGTCTGATCGAGGAAGAGTGAAATGTGTGCCGGTGCCTGGCAGCTGCGGGGCTGCAGTGCTTTGAACACAGGGGTTGTGTATGACAGAGTACCTCAGATGGAGCAGGGATGGGCAGCACAGCTTTAACACAGGGCTTACATGAGCAAAATGGCAATGCTCAATGAGAATGTAAATGAAATGAATTGTGTGTGCAAATGTGTAATGATGTGTTACTCGGATCTGTCTTGGATTATCATGGGAGCATGCAAATGTGCATTTAAGGAAGTGAGCGTGTATATGCGTATGAAACCAGATGTATTTACTACACCATCTAAGTGTGTGATTGCAAATTTGGGCCAGAAACTAAGTTCGTACAGACTTAGGTTTGTGCGTTTGTAATCATCAGCACATCCAGCCTTACTGAACACACCAGTAAAGGCTTTTCCAGGTGTTAGACTACAAGCAGCTGCCTCAGATGTGTGTACAGCATGTACTACAGTGTGCATGGGTGTGCAGATGAGGCGGCTTAGCCTGGGTAGTCAAAGCTGGTGGTTTCTGTGCGAGCAGTCTGTGCAGCTTTGTGACCTTTGGGTTGCTGGAGGTGAGTGGACGTATACTGCCCTTGGTCAGGTTGTTGCAAATCCACAATTCCCTTACCTCAGAAGAGACGCTGGGGATTTATACCATTGTAATGAGGGACAGAGCATGGGTGCAATCTGTCTTACTAGCACTGTTAGGCTGGACTGTTAGCCAGGTAGAAATGCAGCTGCCTCCAGGATCGGCACCCTCGCTTTGTTTATGTTGGTGGAGTAGCAAGCAGCATTACCGCACAGCAGGCCACATCCTCTAGTTAGTGTAAATCTGTAAGTGTTTGCATTCGGTGGTTATACTGATTTCCACATCCTGAAAGTTATCAGAAGGGTTATCCTGATTTATGCCGGTAGTGTCCACAACATTGCCTATAGCACAGAGCCCTCAGGGAGAGCCGCTGCCGTAGGAAAGAGGGGCACTGGGAACTGTGCTGTTCCCTCCCAGGGCAGAAGATGTTCTTAGCATCACTGGCATGACTTAGTTCTCTCCTCTCGTCTTCCTAACCCCATATGTTGGGGAGCTACTTCTTGACAGGATCCCCCTTGGTGAGCACATAAAAAAGGGTGCCTTTTGTTAGCTTCAAAGGACAGAAGCCACGCAAAAAATTACATCGCATGCAGCCCTAACTATGCTTGTTTAGAGAAACTGCTTGCATTTATGAAGTCTTTGGTGCGGAAAGCAGGGTTGCAAATGACTGCATCAGAGCGACAGTAAAGGCCATTAATTTCCTGTTATGTTTTCCTGTGTTGGGGGCTTTATTAATTTAATTTTACACTGTCGAACAACAGCGAGCGCTGACACTGCCACACTCGGAGGGGTTTGTTTTTTTTCTGAAGCAGTGCTTTGCTTGACATGCAAATCAACACTGCTATCAGGACTGCTAGAGACAAGGAAGGGAGCACAGAGCAAGGCTGTCCCCATCCAGCCCCATCTCCCAGTTTCTGGGAGATCCCTGAGATTTCAGTGGAGCACACCGGCACCTGAGAGGCCACCAGAGCTAGGGCTCAGCAGATCTGGATCAGGCCATGGGCACCTCTAATGCACAGTCTAGAAAACAGGAATTCCTCTTTAGCCTGCTGGGTTCCATCAGCTTGATCCCCCATTAACATGCCTCTCAATACCTCCTTTCCTTCCTTTTCCCTTGCTTTAGACTTTGCCTTCCTTTCATTCCACCATACTTTCCCCTCATACACACTTTTACCTTAACCTTGCAAACCGAAGAAGGCTGTGCCTGCCCCTGAGCCAGACGCTAGTGAATCATGTTATTGGAAGCTCTTCTGAGTCAGCACTAAACCAGTGCTCAAGCAGAGTGTTTTTAGAGCTGCCATGTTTGACGTGCCATAAAACAAAGGCTCCAATCACTCAGAGTCATTAAAATTCCCATGGCATTTTTTGCAAGAGTGCAGACATTAACCTGGCTGTCCTGAACTAAATCCAGCCTGAGTGATTACCCACAGCATATCTTAATTCTCCTGTGGTTTCATTTGGACATGGCACAGCAAAATTTCACTGTTGATGCTCTGTATTGTTCAACATCTGCCATGGTCCACCCGAGAGTCAGCCACATTTCAGTAGTAAATGAGATCTTAAGAATGGGAAGGTTAATAAACAATGTATGATCCAGGATGGGTAACTGCAAAATGCTGTGCAATGAAAGAGCTACAGGCTTGCGATATGCAGCAATCTGCTTGGGCTGTCACCAGGCAAACTCTTTTTTTTTTGAACGCTCGTACTTATAATAACTGTAAATCATTAGGAGAGTAATTTGGAATCTTTCTGCATGAGCTCATGTTAAGGCCCTTATTGGCAAACGAAGGAACCTATACTGACATGACTTCTGTAAGATGTATGTCAGAAATATGTTCCAAATTATAAGAGGTAGTTCCCAAACAAGATGGGGCCCAGTCATGGGTAGCAAGCAGTTTAACAAACAAGGGAGGGATGTGCAGAGAGGAGCAATAAGTACCTTTGAGGATTAGCTAGTGGGATTAGCTAATTTGCTGGGATTTAGTAAAGTTGTCCCAAACTCCAGGGTAGTTCTGATCTGCATGCAAGGTCAACTCTTCTGTTCACGTCCTACCTCTTCCCACACTAGATGTCAAAAGCCAAAGCAAAAAGACAGCAGCTCCTTTGGGAAACCAAGCACGGGAGTGTACCTGTCCTTTATAACAGTCTTTTCTAAAGCATCTAAGAGAGGACTAGAAGGCGCTCAAGACTCGATGGACATTCACACAGTATAACCACCTCATCAGGGTTGAATCAGATGCCTACAAACCTGTTCTGATGCAGATCCCTTAGCTTGAAAGCAGAATAACACTCTGAGCTCCTAAAAAATGCAGAGATCGGGAGAGAAAGAAACCCTGACCTACTCCACATCCAAGTGGAAACAGCGATACTCATGACCTAGCTCCTATTCTGGCACCGTGCTCCTGAGTGTTTTCCTGTAGCTGTTGACAACCTGTGCAGGAAGAGGACATTATACCTTGAATCTGATGGGATGTAAGCAGTAGGATGCTTAGATGGATGAAGGAAAAGCAAAGGGGAAATACGGACCTAGGCATTATTTTTGGGCCTCTTGATGAAACTCTGACATCTTAAAGGGCCTTAAAATGGGCATGAATTGCATTTAGCACCTATTCAAAGTGTCCTTTATTTTATCTGATAGATGCATGGAAAAAATCACCTTCAAAGAATTATGCATGGAGATAGACAGAAGACAGACATGTCTGCTCTGTCTTGATAGATAGGTATCTGTAACTGCTTCTTTCACACCATCTACTATTAGCAGAGTTGTCCTCCATAAGCAAGATCTTAGAGGTTAGCCCAGCCTCCTCAGGTCAACACAAAATGCTGTTTCAGTTCTTGCTTGGCAGCCTCAGAGATAGCTGGAGGAAATCCAGTACTCCCTGAAAGGGTCTTAAAATGTTCACAAACTGCATTTTTCTTTAATGCAAGTTCTTGTGGCAAAATTAAGCACACTGGTTCTCCCTCTCTTCCCTCCACTCAGGTCACCTCCCTGCCCCTCATCTATCCAGCCAGGATTCTCACGGGCTAATCGCTTGGTGAGATCTTGTTTTTTCCCCTTGGGATCCAGTGAAACAAGGCTTAAGGATCCGATGCTATCACTTAGGGAAGCAAAAGAGCTTCTGCTCTCCTTCCAAACAGCAGCACCTTGAGGAGGAAGGGTTTCTCTCTGGCCCTGACTGAGAACAAGGTGCATAGTGTTTTCCTTTAGCGCAAGAAGACACTCCTCTATAGGAATGATTTACATCTATGAAAGGCAAGCGATGCTTAACATTACACTGATGTAGGCTTGGGAGTGCAGAGATAGCCAAATTAGGAGCTAATTGGTGCACTGTGGATTGACTGTTGGGCCCCCTTGGCTACTGGGATGTGATCAGAGAGAGAGAGAAAGAGAAGGGGAAAGAGCAGGAGTCATCCTCCGCCAATGCCTCTCTAAAGGTTGGGATTCCTGAGGCCGCTGCTGTCTAGTGCTGTCAAGGTCAGCAGGTTCGGGTTCACTGAACGGTCAGGATGGTTTGAATTACTGGCACTGCCTGACGATTCCTCCGCTGATCGTGATCCGTCTTCCAGCGCTGGCTGCGGGATGCTGCTCCCCAGCCATTTGCCGTGCGTGGTGTGGGGCACAGGGAATGCCACAGAGGCAGGTGCTCTTGTTACAAGGATAAGTTTTTAGGAAGATTGAAGGAGCCAAGGAAATGCTGAAGAGAGGCACGTGCTCCATGCCCTGAGCATGTGGAAACCAGGCCTCTAGAAACAGGGGTTCTGATCTGTTGTACTTCTACCTGGAGAACTGCCCCATGCAAGCTTCTGCCTTTCATGAAAGTTAGGAGAGTGGCTTGAACAGGACCTATCAAATCCTTATGGGGTGAAAAACCTGTTGGTGAAGATTTCTGTCCAGTTCTGTACAGGTAGGATGATTAGTGAGCAAAGACTAACATATGCGACTTTAAGTAAACCACACCACTAGGACATTTTCTCCCCAAACACACATAGCTGCATGACCAGGCTAAAGGGCAGGAGTGGCCAAACGTATTCCTACAAGGTTGTTTACAGAGAGCACCAGAAGGTGCCAGTGTGCAGTGCACCCTAGCAGGCAGGCTTGGAGCCTCTGAAAGGGACCTCACCAGAGCAGGTGGGGAGAAGCTGTGTCTGCAGGGGTGTGAGTATGCACAGGCAGGCTGATAGTGTCACAGATGTGTGCCTGGGGTGACACCAGCATGTGGCTGAGTGCCTATGTGTGTGTACTGTACACGTGTGCTGTCCAAGCATCCACAGCAGCAGTGATAGCAGAAGTAAGCATGTGAGAAAGAGCATGGCAGGAGAGAGTAACGAAAGGGAATCAAAAGAGGACCGGGGCTGTGTGGAAAGCGTGTCCGGTTTGTCTTTGACAAGAATGTCTCCACAGGCATCATTGACTGGCTTTCAGTGGAGTTGTACTACAGAGAAATCTGACTTCTCAATCCATGAGCTAGAGTGCTTGTTTTTGCTTCTTGTTCTGTTTGTCATGTACCTCTGTGAGTCAGGTAGCTTCTGGGTGCAGTCAGCTACATCTGCCTATAGCTATGTATATGTAGCTTTCATACTCACACCTCTGCATCTGCTTACCCTGCACATTTTTACATCTGGAGGAAACTCAGGGTAATTCTGAGAATTGGGCTGCAAGGGGTTGCCTATGGCTGATGCCCATACGTGAGGCCTCTTGGGCAGCACTCTCCATGCTTGCCAAGACGGAAGAGATCAGGATTAACATCACACATCTGTGAAAGGGAAGCCCCTGTCTCCTCTGAGCTCAGCGTAGGTATTCTAAGCAGGTTCTCTGTGTGGCCTGGTCCCTATGCACTGGGCAGTATGTTGTGCCTACCATCATCTCTGCTCTTTGACTCCTCTCCCAGTTCCCTCTCCCACTGCAGAGCAATGGGCTCCGGCAAGAAGGGTCAGGGACAGTGCCCATCTCGTGCTGGTTTACGTTAATGAGATACACACAGTGTAATCCAGCAATGGAGTCAGCTCTACAAAAGGAGGTAATAGCAGGCTGCCATGAACAGAGCAGCTCAGGTAATTGGTTTATCTATCTAGAAGCAGTAGTAGCAATCTCTGCACAGACAGAGTAGCAGTAAAGTCTCTTCCTTAAGGCTATTTCCTTTGTCTTTTCAATTGCTTGCACATCCATGAGAGAGAGAGAGAGGAAGAGAGAGAGCTAGAGAGAGAGGGAGAAATGTTAATTTGTGAATTAATGGCTTTTCTCAGCGGAATTGTAAATTCAAATGTCACCTCACAGGGTGACACTATGCTGGGCTGCTGAAGAAGCAATGATAAGATCCCCCCCAATCCCCATGCCGACATATACCCATGCCTCTCCCCTCCCTGAAAGATAGCTACGGAGTGGAACATGCTACTTTTAATTTGCAATAACATCACAGCAGAGGGATGCAAGAATGACTGCTTTCCAACCCTCTCTTCCACAACAAGACCGGCCACATCTTTCCCTTTCCGCCTCTATCTCCTTCCACCCCCTCTTCAACCCCTCCCATTTTAAACTGAGTCCGAGACAACACGTTATCTCAACTCCCCCCACCCCAAACTAATCAAAGGATGAGCTAAGGGAGGGCTCTTTAGAACGGATGCCACTGCAACCCTCTCCTCTCCCGCAATAATCAGGTGAATTAATGACCCTGAAGTTAAAGTGAGCGCTGATACTCAGGCGTTGTGCAGGGGAGAAAGCCTTCATTGTTTTCGAGCAGGAGGCGGGCAGCAGCAAGGGAGATTCATGGATGGAGATTGAATATGCAATTTTCTTTCACCTTGCCAAGAGCTGCCCCTGGGCTGTGCCTGGCCTAAATTTTTTTTCCTCTTGCCATGTCTGCCTTATCCGGCCCTCCCACCTCCCTTCCATTCTTTCCAGAAAATTACCTTCAAAATTGATTTCCACTTTTACAAACAAATATAATGGGAACATGAGGGGGAAAAAAAAAATCTTGGGCTGTGATGAATTAGGGCTGTCAGGTGCTTCCAAGTCTCCTTTGTTTTTGTTTTACTGCCCGTTAGGTTCTTTGTTTTTCCAGCAACTGGGAATAGTGCCTCTGCCCACACAGTCCATGGCTACCATCACAGGATATGGCCATCACCTGATGTCATCACTATGTTATCCCTGCTCTCCATCACTGTGATGCAAACAGCCACTGCTCACTGACTGCCCCAGCCATTCACACCAGGACACAACAGATCTCGTGGAGACACTGCACAGCCCACACTGCCAGTGCCCTAGCTCTGTAGCCACAGCACAGGTTTGCTGATTTACCTCTGATCTTCCTCACCCCGCTCCTCCTGTTCTCCCTTGACTTATTCAGCTGATTCTCGATGGAGGTTTCCCAGCCCTCCCTTTTCTGATAGATCAGCCTGGGTCATCAGCATGTCACCTTGATCTCAGTTGTGCCTCAGTGCGGTGTCACTGTGACTCCATAGCAGTATTGCCCTTATGTCTCATTACATGTCACTTGACCCCAAAACAGTGACAGCCCTATTCTCCTGCTGTCCTGGCACCCTGATCTGCTGTTATACCAGTCACCAACAACCCTCTAAAATACCATTTGTCTGCACATTGCCAGCTATTCCTGATCCTTTTTGCCATTTACTCTGTCATCCTCTGTGCATTAACCTGGGATCCTCATAGATCCAGGCACCATGCTCCCTCTGACTCCCACACTCTAAAGAGTAACTGTTACCTCCCTGAATGTGGGCAGACCCAAGGCACAACTCATCTAGAGTAAGCAAGATGAAACAGAGAGAGCCAGGCACCAGCACAGCTAGGGAGCAGCCTCTGCATAGATGGACAGGCAGAGCAGGCAGAGATGCTGGGAGAAGTTGTAGCTGCCTGACTCCTGCTGACACATCATCAGCTGCAACAACCCCTCCCAGGAATGAGTCAAAAAAGCAGAAGGAGAAGATCTAGCCACAAACTAAATACCCATAAATAACCAGTCAGACAAGCACACGTTGGCACTCACACAAATAAACTTAGATAAAAGCTCTCTGCATAAGTAAGACTCACAAAACATAGCCAATGACACTGAAAGACACAAGAATGCAAACTAGGACACAAGGAGGTACTAATGCAGGTGCATGTCAATTAAATGTAATTTCCGAATAAACAAATAACTTACAGAAAGATACATACACTGACTAAACAAAAACTGGAACTCAAAGTAATTTCCTTAAATTCACATACACAAAATTAAACCATGTAAACAAATACAAACTATTTACATACATAAATTAACAACCTTCATACAGGCAAGAACAACCAATATGTGTATATATATATATACAATACACACAAATATATAACCCCAATGCAAATACACTTCTGTACAAACTATATACAGAAGTGCACCGCACTAACAGGCTACATATTCATATCCAGCAAGCGCAAAGATACAGTGATACTCCAGGTATGTAACAACACATGCACACAGAATATACATACAAATATACAACATTCACATGTCTGCTCAAAATGTGAATACAAATACCTGGCGTTCATAGAAATACATAGCACTAATACTGAGCCATACGTGCCCAGACATCCATATGATCCACGATATGCATTCTCCCACTAAGCAATATTATAAACAGCTTAACATACACATTTTCCAGGTCTCCATAGGCATGCACAAAAATGCGGGTCCAACCTGCCACTCACCCCAGTACATAAGCACTGCTAAGTGGAATACCAGTGATCCTAACACAGCAATACAAAAACCAAACAGGCGTGCGTTCCTAGAAACACAGGTACACAAGGAGAGACGCGCACAAATACAGCTGAAGCTAGACCAGCTTGTCTTCAGATAGTACTAAACCCTGCCAAACTAAGCAGCACCACAAGCTTCAGAAGCAGAGCATTCTGTCCAAACTGCTTTCTGTGATGTAAGCTGTTAACTCTCCCTTACCTGGAGTCCTCCTGAGCAACGCGTACCCCCCAAACTCCCAGAGCATGTTTCTCTTGCTTACAGACTGACCTCCAGATTCGCAGAGCAACAGCCCACATTTCTGACAGTGCTGTGCTGCTTGTTCATTGTCCTCTCCTTTATCCATTTTCCCCCTCCTCTCTTTTTCCACACATACTTTCTGTTTTCTGACCATCCTCCTGCAGTTTATTTAGAGAGGTGTAAGATGAGTAGCAGGTGCTTTTCTTATGCCCTCCTGGGAATCTCAACAGCCAAAGGCCCTCAGGAGGGAGAAGTGTGTGGCTACTAAGAACAAAACTCCCTCTTCAATTTACATTCTCAGCTAGAATGGAATGTTACCTACACTTGTGTGTGTAGACATCGTGAGCCTGAAAGTCCCCTGTGACCACTGCTGTTTGCAGCGATACACCGTTGCTGCAAGCTGACGGTCCCTGAAAACTCAGCCACACTGCATGAAACAACACAGTCCCAGAGAAAGCAGGAGGAAGATACTGAAAAGTGTGAAACACTTCAGAAACCACTCCAGCTACAAACTGCTGGGTGCACACCCCACAACTGTGTGTGACAGTTGGAACATGGGGTTGGCACCTGAGGCAATGTAACTGCATGTGTCTCCAGTGTCATTTAGATTATTGCTGACCTGCAATAAAGCAATCGTGTAGAATAACGTAGTTCAGCTGTGGTGACAAGAAATCACAGCATGAAATGATGCGGCCACACCACGGACAGTACTGCTGGTGTGTCACCTTCAGGGGTCCAAACACAACAGTTTTGCGAGAATGGAAATACACCTGATATGCCCAGAGGTGAACATACATCAGATGCCATGATACAGTCAAGTGGAATGACTCACTCACACTCTTTGCAAACGTTTGCAGACAGCATAGGAAAATGAATGCATTTCTCTGTGGGACAGTTAAGGGTTAGACCTCTCTGCACTACCACAACCACAACACTGTTAAAGCATCATCCCACTGCAGATGACAGCATAAGCATGCTGTACGTCCTGAAACAACCCCAGTATGCTGTGGAGCAGTACGGTCGTATTTCAGGAAAACACGCAATTCTCAACTCAGCACTGCAGTGACATAGCAGTATTGACTTCACTCCTATGGCCAGGCGACAGTCAACACATTATATCAGCTGCAGTAACAACTATTTGAATTACGATGATAGCACAGTAGAGCCTGCACCAGTGTACCAACAACTACCGCCCAGAAACAACCGTACTGCATGCAGTGGTGCAGACAGACCGCCAGTGTGTGTGTAACTGGTGTACGCAGCCTTGAGTGTAAGGGGGCAGCATAGCAAGCAGTGATACAGTTAATCTCATCGTGAGTGTCACAAACCTACAACCGATACAGTTACATCAACATGATAACCACAGCCACACTGCCTGCAAACACCTATTGATGCCACTGGCAATGACACGCAGTGACCTGAAATGTCCCGACTATGTCTCCCAAATTATATTATCATTGCCACTCTGAACAACGGAAAGGGGATCGTACTTGCAGTGGCACACTCGGCTGCTGTAGATCTGCTCCAAAACTCAGACCTTCTTAAGCACACATCTTTCCTCTCTGTGCTACCTTCTACTTAAACAATTGAGTTCAAAATTTTCCTCAACACAGTCTATGCCCTGTGCAGTATCTAAAAAAAACCAACTTTCAGGACTGGGACTGTTGCAGACCCCCTTGCCTCACACCCCATTTCTACTTTCCCTGTAGCAAAATGTCCAGGTAGGAAAATTCCTAAGCTGAACACTGTCAAAACCCTGACCTACAGTCAGAGTCCTCCCGTTTGGAGCAAGGGAAGAGAAACCACCACAGGGCTTCTCAGATCTACATGTGGTAATAACAGTCAGGAAAGTATGCGTGCAGCAACGAAGAGAAGTGCAGTGATGCTGCCCATCCTGCAGCTCCAGGACTAACAGTGCAAATGCTGGTACTGCCAGTAGGCAGCTCCCTATTCCGCATAGCTCAACCCTGTTTTGAAGAGTACAGTGAACCACCTGCACGGATGCAGCTAACACTCTTTGAAAATACCACCAGACCTGCCAAAATATTGGTGACCTTTAACTCTCTCCCTGTACGGACACAGCCCTGCATTGCTTACTTCAGTGTAAATCACTCTAATCATCAAAATAACAGGTGAAGAAAGGAAAGGAGGAACTTTGCTTTCTCAGATTGGCTCCCCGATCTCCGCGGGGGATTCCTTTGCTGCAGACAGCCTGAGTATTACTGCCATTTACAGTAGCAATCACTCTGTCCCCTTCTCTCCCACAAACCTACTGCTGATATTAGCACTGATCATACTAACAAGCCTGTGGGTTTTATTACTACTGATACTAATAATACTGGACACATTACGTCTGCTCCCGCCAATAACAGGCTGCAGATATGATCCCTGCTAATGCCAATAATACTGGGGGATATTATCTCTGCCATTGTCGGCACTGCAGATGTTATTGCCAGTAATGCCGTAAAATACTACAGATATTGTCAGGGACCAAGATTAATAATGCTGAGAATGTTACAGCACCAGCCTCACTGGAAGACAAATCCCAAATGAGAATTTGGGTGTACAGAGCAAGTCTGTTTGTGGCCTGCTATGGAGAGAAAGAGCTATCTCTAATGAGCGTGGGTTTGTAATGATCCCCAAAGTTTCACCCAGCTGGAGATGCTGTGTTATGCACGGAACAATCTGAAATACTGTGTTCGTATTATCTAATTATCTGTCTATCTACCCACCCATCTACCTATCTGTCCTTCCCTTTTTCCCCATCTCTCCCTTTTTCTTCTTATACAGTGCTCAAGACCACAGTATGAGTGATAACTAACTTTTTGTTAGTGCCTCTGGGTCACCCCAATTCTCATCTTTTTAGCTATCAATCAGAGGGTTATGGAACAACAGAAATATTTGCATATTCTTTTTCCCCTTTATCCTTCTGGGCTTCTTATTGCTGCTCCTTAGTCTGACAGTGACTCTGCTGAGCTTGGCCTGCCTTCGCTGCTTAGTACCGCATTAGGATCACAAAGAGCCTGGAATTCCCATTTCTGCTTCAGCTTGATACTGCAAGACCCTCAGTGCTCTTGAAACAGTCGCTACATGCTGCAGGGACATTCTGCCTCTGGAAGATGGCGAGTGTCAGTGGTGGGGAAGGTCAGAAGGGAATTACAGCAACATTGGCAGTGCCCGTAGACTGCAAAAAGTCACACACACTGTGCTACACAAGTGATGGTGAACTTTTTTAGCCAAATTATTTTTAAAATCATAGGAGAACAACTCTCTGCTTTGTTTAATCTGCTACAGAAGGCAGAGGGTTTACAATCACTGGTCAAAAACTGAAATATGAGGAATATATGGTCTTAACAGGGCAAATCCTGGCCACCACTTTTAGGTGCTTACCTGAGGAAGACACACTGAGTTTGGATGCATGACCTGTGATCTGACAGTTCCTTGTTGTGACTAGTAGACACTCAGAGCTACTCCCTGCTAGCTCTCTCTCAACACCATCGTCATTCCAGGCCACTTTTGCAGTTGCAACCAGCATATTTGGTAGGTTGGGATTTCCCCTCTTCCCTCTAACTCCCTGTGAGGGACACACCTGGCTGTCAGCGTCCATCGCTGAGCCCACCTCATGCATCCGTCTGGCTCCTTCTGTCCAACTCGCAGGTTCTGCTACATCATCTTGACACATAATTATCTCTCCTCTTCTTAATCATCTGTGCTACTGTCTAATGTAGGCACCAGCTGCAGCAAGGAGGACCTGGGGGGG
>VWZK01003466.1:1187-35278 GCA_013396935.1 Baryphthengus martii | reverse complement strand
GGGGGGGGGGGGGGGTGTGCTCAGAGAGAGGCTCCTCTGCCTTTCTCCTACCCTGTTCCCCTCAGCCATCAGAGAGGTTGCTAACAAGATGTTCAGAATCAGGACTCACGAGCACCTTGGTACTTCACCCTGTCTGCTGAACTGCATTCTTCACAGAGGAAACCTTGCAGCAGAGCTGGTCCAACAGAGCAAAAAGAGAGAGAGCAGTGCTGCTTTTTCTGCCTCCTTTAGGAAAGAGCCACTCCCAAAATGCTGGGACAGTAGACGTGCGTTGGGAGCTCATAAAGGCTTTTCAACACAAAAATAAACCCTGCAGTTAAGAAACTGCAACAAAAATCATGCTCAGAAGCTCTGGGAAATACTGAGAAGGTGTGTGCATCCAATGTGAGCACGCAAAAAATACCTGCACTGGATTTCTTGCCAGACTTTCCTAATCCCCATCTCAGCTAGGAATAGTCAGAGTCTCAGAGCTACAGGGGAGATTGCCCGGGAGTGAGTGCAGGTCATTGTCTATGCAAAACCTACCTTTGGACCCTTCTAGCCTTAAGACCCAACGCTGCAAAGTGATGATGTCTTTTAGCATTTCTTAAGGCCAGAGTGAGCCCAGATAACTCAGCTCTTGGCTAGAGGTGTTCAGCAGCTGGTAAAGGTCCCATGCAAGGTTTCTCTGGGACAGAAGCACCACATCTCCCTGCAGCAGATACCTGGAGTGGCAGAATGAAGGCTATTCTCTAAGGCAGTTGCAGCTGTGTCATGTAACTGCCACCTAAAACTCTGAGAACTGCAGACAAGCAATGTCTCCAGGATTGTCTTGTACCTTTTTGATTCCTAGTGGGATATGTGGGCACTTGGCCAACAGTAGGTAGTTGCAGAGTGTTGCTTGCCCTTCACAGATCAAATCTGGGATGAATTAAGGACAGACACGGAGAGTTGTTCTTACTGTCAATATATCACTGTGATGCGTGACAGTCTCAGAAGGCTGTTTCTGTGTTTAAATGTGGAGCTCCAACAAACCTCAGGTTCTGAGGCTGGAAGTGACAGCATGGCTGCACGTAAAGTGGGATGATCTTTCCAGGTATTTGGAAACAATAGCTGCTAAAGTCAGATTGATGAACTGAGACATGGAGGCACCATGTTGAGAGCTGGTGATCACCGCGCTGGACTGTATGAGAACACGGGTTCACAAAAACCCCAAATAGCTGCCAAGAGATTTGCACAACCATTAGAGAAACTTGTCACTCAGATTGAAATGTCACTATTTCCTGTATATGTAGTGATGGGAAATGCTGGAGAGGTCTGAAATGTTTGCAGTCTCTTATTCCTGACATTTTTTGACTTCGAGGCATTGGCTCAGCCCTTCCACTGCTACGCTTTTCTCTGAGCTGGGCCCTACTGCCATCTAGCTGGGAAATGGATCTTCCTCTGGGGCCTGATCCAATTTCCAATGACACCAGCAAAAATCTTCCCATTTGCTTCAACAGGAGCTGGATTGGGTCCTTGCCTCTAGTTTTACTTTGTATTAGAGAGAAAGGGATCACAATGACTGCCTTACAGTGGGAGGGGGGATTATTTTGTTTATTTGGATGCAAAACTTAGAGATGCGAACCTCACCAGAACCAGTGCTAAGAAAATTACTAGCAAAACTCCCAAATGCAGCATCTCTCTCAGGAGAGCTTTCTCCTCTTGTCACGTATCACAGAGAACCCTCATGTACTCTTACAGTGCACAACCTTGAGGTTACAGCACACACTGCACACCGAGCCACCTGTACTACTAAGAGATCTCCCCACACAACAGGCAACAGTGGAAAACAACATACTGAAGGCAAGGCTGAACTGGCCAAACTGGTCAGACACTTGGAAGAGTTCACCTCCTGGCCCTCAGTTTTTTAATACATCAAATTAAAAGAGAAAGATTGAAGAAAAAAAAGTTTACAAAGCCACTATAAGAGCACCAAGACCTTACCCACCCTTCCTGAACCAGTCTATCTAGACCTGAGGCTCCAGTTTTTGACTCATTTCAGGATTCACTTTGCCCTGAGTCCTTCCCAACAGGTAGGAAGGAAAAAGAGATAGCTTAATCCTAATTTCTTAGAGCCCTAGTGAAAGGCTTCGTTAACAACCTTAGGGCCACAATACTCAGAAGACCTCCTGTTCTGCTTTCAGTCTGTTGCAAGCATGGCAGTTCTGCTGTTGATGCTACCCATCGACAACTGAGCCCTTATGATCACCAGCTAAACGTAGCTCATGGCACATCACAGGGCAGGAACTTGTTTGCAAAGGGAATGAAAGACAACTCCCACATTGCTGGTGCTTCTCCAAGATGGCATTTGGTTTGAAACCGAGTCGGGAAAACCATGTTTACCCGCAGGTCAAAGTCTGGGCACCTGCTGGCACCTGGGGAGTTCAGTTCCAGCCGTTTCCAGCAGTGAATGAACTTGGGATCAGCTCCAGCAATGGAGACGGCTCTCTGCCTGCCGAGCAGATGTCTGGAGACGCAGCCTGTCATGAAAGGGCCTCGGAAGAAGAGTATTCCAAGCCAGCAGGGCAGTGGCGGGGAACTGGTCTCTGTTGCTAAAACTGATCTAGCCCCTGGAGCAGCTGCAAACCTTGGCCTGAAATTGGAGCCTGTACATGGGGACAAAGAATATAAAAGGGAGGATGAGCTTCTCCCCTCCCCCTACCTTCATCACGTTTCCTCTTCTCGCCATTCGACCGAGGAATCCCCAGGATCCCGTTAATGGAGTAAGAGCCCACTGGATCATTGGAGGCACTGGAGACAGGAGGGGATGCTGTGCTGGGCACTGGACAAAAGGAAAAGCGAAAAAGGGCCATGAGGAGAGCAGCACAGCACTCAGGGATCCCCCAGCTGAAAGCTACACATGCCACCAGTCTCATAGGAAAGCTAGGCTCTAAGCAGACTCCCAGTTCCTCACGCTGAAGAGATCATATTTGCTCTACTGCTAATGTTGCCGCATCCCAGCTTTGCCAGTCCTGTAGCTCTACAGCCTTCCAGTACAGGGTCGTTAATAACAAGCAAGTGTATTTCATCAAGAAAGTAAACCTTGTTATATCCTAGTTGAGAGCAGACTTCCTAGTGCATGCCATAGCAACTGAGTGCACAGGCCACGTCCTCTAGTGACTTCCTAGTCCATCCATATTTTACCAGATCATTTCCTCTCAGCATTTCTCCATCAGGAGTACACATGTTCTGTCTTAGCCAGACCAGCCTCTTACGCATCCACCCAGAACACTCATTGAAAAATTACCTTCTTAGCATGGGTTAGAAGCATTTCAGTGTTGGGCCAATAAATTCCATTCCCTACTGGAATAATTAGTGAATTGGTGATACATACTCCAACCCAGATTAATAAAAGTCTAGGGTCTTCCTTTTGCACTGACCAATGTCAACAGGCAGACTCCTCCTGCCACTCAGGGCTATACAAGGTTGCTCACAAGTTTCCAATATATCAGAAATGACAAGTCATCCAGATTAGAAATCATCACTTCATGGTAACCAGAGCTTTACAAGTACAGAACAAGCAGAACTATGCATCCAGTAGTTATGCCCATTGTGTCCCAGTGTGTCCCAGTAATGGGGAGAATATCCCAATCCTCTTACAGGCCAGTACCCATCATTCAGCTCACAAAGCAATCAATACCTCCCATACAAGCCTTCCACAGTGGAGCAGAACCTGTCAACATTGTCCAATGTAGACCCACAGTTCCCAGTGCATGCCAGAGCAATGAGAGGCTCCAGTAGCAGTACAACCATCACTATCCCAGCTCAGCCAATGTGTTCGCTAGACATTGCACTACTTTTCTAAGAAGGAATAATATCTGCCAACTCCATCTGTTTGTGGTCAGTGATTCCCAGTCCAGTGAGAAAGTTCACATTAAAAAGGCATCCAGAAATGCTCTTCCATATTGGCCCATTAATTCCATTGTGCTCCTGAAGACAATTCGTGTACAGGATTATAACTGCCAGCTCTGCCCCGTGTAGACCAGCACTTTCCAGTAAACCCTTGTATAGCAGCTGATTCTCAGTAACCAACAGTATCTAAGGTGGTGTCTCAGGCCACAAATAAGCCATTGTATTTCACAGTATCCCAGAATACTGCATGGTTTTTTCCACCTCTTAATTGTTCCTGGATAAAGCTACGCTAGCAAGAGCAGACATATGCATCATACAGCTCACAGAGAGAAAAGTACCATAGCACACATCAAGCAGAATTCCTTTAAACACAGCAGACTAGGAGACATTTGGTCATTTTATTACAGCCTCCATCTTCTGCTTGCCTCGATAAAACCATCTCCCCAGCAGAAAATGCATTTTCTCAGTGAAATACACCCACGAGATACCCAACTGCAGAGCTAGAACAATGAAGAACTCCGTTGCGAGGCATCAGGAAAATCTTACCCATGTCTGTGTATTGCTAACTCTAAGAAATGGACCAGTTGCAGCAAAAGGAGAAAAGGTATATTTGGAGAGAGAGGGGGAAAGTGAGTCAGAATAAGGAGGCAAAAGGTGAAGACTAGTGCTTAGACAGGATAGCAATAGGTACTTCTCTCTAGGGAGGTAAAGGAGAGAGTGTAAACGTGAAATGGATGTTAAGGCAGAATCACTTTGGACAACCCTCTACCTTGGGCTGCTTTCTGTGTCATGATTCCCTTCTCTGCAGAAGAACAGAAACCTCTGATTTCCACTGAAGTTTCTTTCCCCTCACCCCTCCTCCCTTTCGCTCTGCTTAGCATCTGCTTGTCAGACATTCTTCCCTCAACTAAGCTTCATCTTCATTTCCACTTGTCCTGTCACTGCCCCTCATGCCAGTCTTCTTACCGATAGTATGTCCTGGTGCAGTCACGCCTGTCCCGCTCCCATCTGGTGTTGGGTGAAAAGGTTGCTGAACTTTGGTTCTGATGATCCTGGAAAAGAACAAAACATGTTCAGAACTCAACTGCAACTTCTCTGTGCTTTTGAATACACGTGATCCCAGCTATCAGAACCTGAAGGCCTGATCTAAGCAGAGTGCAGCAGAGCGGCTTTGTTTGCCTTCTTGTGGTCCTGATTCTACTGCTTTAATGGTCCGATTCCCAGAGAATTGTCCATGCTCTGCTCTGTCATCTTTTTCCCAAACATGGATATTCACTGCGTAATTATAGCGCTCAGTGAATGAGTTATCATCTCCCGTGTGTTAGCAATTGCGTTATCACTTATGATCTGATCTGTCAGCCTGATCACAAGCAGTCCTTGCCGCCAGTAGAGCCACTGCTGGATTTACAAATGGTGTACATAGCATTTTTTTGTGTACCTAAAAAATACATTTCTGGCATAGGACTGAATGTTGTGAACTGATGGAAGCTTGCCCTTCCTAAATGAGAAGGTGGGAACAGAAGGTATCTGTAGGAAATGGTAATGGGATATAGATCACCAGGAAAAAGAAGCTCCAACAAAGAGTGCAAAAATTGGTGTTTATCAGGTGGTGAAGGGACACAGCATGGGAACTCAAAAAGATGTCTCAGTGAATGTCACAAAGCTCATAAGGTAGCTCAGAATGAAAATAAACTGAACTGTAATTGTCAGTGCTCTGTTTCTTTTTACATGAAATCTTTCACCTCTAGGTCACTGGTTTAAATCCAGCTGAGGTCATGGGTGAAAGAAAATCACTAGTACCCAGTACCTGACTGGCAAGGTCCACAGCTGCTGGCAGATGCTGGATATCTGTGAGTCAGGAACAACTGTCTCACCAAGGAACTTGGCAAATAAGCAATGATCTGCGGAGGCCATGGAAACCAAATTCCTTTCTGAGATTAAAGCAAGCCTCTCCAATTAGGATGAAGGCTGCAGATGCTCTTCAGACTGAATTGCTAGAACTTCCAGCCCTGCGTTATATTAGCATTAAGTTCTCCAAAAAAATCCCTCCAGAAACTGAAAGTAAATACCACATTCTCCCTGCCCACCCAAGAACTTCCCTTAAAGATTCTCTAAGATTCCCTTCTTCTAAAGAGTAATTTGTCAAAACTTCAAAGAACAAATAATGTGGCTATTGGGCGACATGGCACAGTAGAGACAGGCAGAGACCTTGAGAGGGCATTTTTTTAAAAAGCACAACTCCTAAGAGCGAAACCTTCTTAAGAAAAGGAAGGTATTTCAGAACATATCACCTTAGTGTGTTAGGAGACTCCCAAAACACACAGGATGAAACCTGGGCAGTAGCTGGAGTGGCAGAGAGGCTACTGGAGATATAAAATTACAAGGTTCTAGCCAGGGATGAAGATCCAGATCCTCACCCTATATAGATCAGTAGTAGCAGAGGCCCTAATCTATAGCTGCTGAGGACTCTATACAGAAGATATCTAAAGGCCTCAGGGCCAGATTCTGAGGTCATGCCAATTTACACTAGCTGAGGAGCTGATCTGAGAAAGCTGTGCTAGGACAAATAATATAACTTTTTTTTCTTCTTTTCTGTTTTTTTTCTTTTCCTCTTCTCTCACATTCCCCCTAAAGCCCCCTGAAGTGCCACTCTGGTTGTGTGAATTTATTGATTTCCCCCAACCCAGAGAAACAGAAAGAGGGGATGGGGTGCAGGCAAAGGGATGGAAATAGAAAGCTATAAATTATTTGTGACAGGAAAGCAATAGTGCCAGAGTGCTGAGCACAAGTCCCGTGTCACTATTAGATTCCTTTTAGCCTGATGACACTGTAAAAGAGGTTAAGTGTCTGATGGAATCGTACACCTTGGGGGCAGGGGCAGTCCAGGAGCAGAACAAGCCGCAGAGAGCGGGTATATCAATTCTCCAGGCCAATAATATTCCTCTCATTGATCGCAACACAAAGTTCAAAAATCTCATTATAGCCAGGCAGACCTGGAACTTTTTAAAAATCAATAGAGTGATATAATGTATGTATACTTTGTATAAATGTATCTATCCATCCATCCATCCATCCGTCTATCCAAAATCTGCCTGAGGGTGTCTAAGTTAACCTACACATTATACTGTGTTATGTTCTACTGTAGTGTAGCATAGTGAATGGATTAGAAGGTTTCCCCTGCAGCCTTAGATGACATATTATAAAGCGTCCTGTTAGCACTGAGGTGACATCAAATGGTTCCATTCATACTGAGATATGACATCAGATTTGCCAGGACCAGGTTTGTACTGGGAGGTGGCATCAGACAGCTCAGCTTCTACTGAGGGGAACCATAAGATGAGCCTAATTATACTGAGATGGCCAGTCGGGCCGTGCTGAATCATGCTGCATGAAAACTGCAAAGTTTTGAAAAGCTATTTAGAGTAAGAAAAGCCTGTGAAACGATGGTGATATAACATGCAGGTCCATAATGCCTGTCAAAAACCCAGTCAGGAGATGAAGAGGAAGGTTCAATTTCCTTCCCCTTTCAGTTCATAGTCCCTCAGCTGAAAATGCCAGTTAGTGCCAGCTGTGACTGTGTTTACTGAGATGTGTCCATCAGGAACTGGAATGAGACTCACCAGCTCATTTTACCAAGTAGCCATCAGCTGGTAATGATTTTCGGTCACTACCAACCAGGGCCAGATTTCAGATAGTGACCCAGAGGTGAACGGCTCTGTTCAAAAACATTCCCCTCCTGAGAGTGAAACTGGTTTTATGTCAAGAGAAAGTGCCTGGAAATAGTGAGCAAAGAGGAGCTGTCGTGGTAGTGCAACCTTCAGTGGCTTGGATCAGATAATTATTGGCCTCAAATTCACAGCGAATTTAATGACATCTCAGGTGGAAGGTTTTTCCTATGGCTGAAAGAAGAGGCAGGCCATGAAGAGGCTCTCCCCAGCAGTGCTCCTTTGCCCTACAGTCATGACTGAACACCAGTGTTATAAGGAAAGAGGACAAATTCCAGGACCCTAACACTCAGTACAGAATACACAGTGCACCCCCCCGGTCAGTTCATTTAGGGACAATGATAAATAGCAGGATAGCTTGCCATCACTGCTGCTGCTTCAAGAGCCTTTGAGTGAGTCTGTCCTACATGAGACCACCTAATGAAACAGCAGATGAAAGATGAACAGAGCTGACCTGCTCCTGTAGTAGCAGATGCAGCACAATAATACTGTCTTTAAATTTTGAGATTGCTGAAAGCTGCTTGCTTTTACTGGAGACTGAACTACGCGCTAAACCAGCTCTGCTGCCTCAAGCCTGGGATTTCTGGATTACTGCTGTGTAAGAGGGCACAAAACCTTGATCTCTTCTTGCTGCCTTTGATGGCTAGTTCTTGCCTCTAGATACCGGAGAAAGACAGGCCTTTTTGCAGAACACTTCCTGAGCCCTTCCCAAAAGCAGATGGGACACAAATCCTGGCACACCAGTCAGCAGCGATGATTTCTTGAAGTAAATGCCAGTATTCTCAAACGTCTTTCTTTCCTCCAAAAGAAATTGTCACATTGGACTGAATTCATCCCTGCTCTAATTCCATCAGAGTCAGCGACTCCAATAACAGCATTTGTGTTTAATTAGGGGCATAAACTGGTACTTACTATAAATTCCCATTTTTCATTTTCTAGTAGGAGGTTTTTGCACAAGTTGTCTACTTTGAGTTTCAAAGAATGTACACAGATTTAGCACATAACCTTCTGAAGTTTCAGCAAGAGGACATTTATAGATTTTTGATTGCAGCAAAGCAAGTGAACTCCATTCCACAATCTGAGTTTAATATGCAATATTATCTTAAGTAATAGCATATAATGTCATTACAGTACATAGTATCATACTGTGAATTATACATCCATTCCTGGAATTCATGAGTTACCGTAGTTGGCTTGTAGTAACTCTTTCTAGAGTTAATGCTGCATACAGCTCTGGCTGAAACCAACTGCCTGTTTCCAAATACCTTTGACTTTCATAAACGTTCAGCATTCTATCATGAATTTCCAACGTTTGTTTTCTATTTTGTTATTTTCAACAGTTTTAATGCAATTCCTTTTGCTGATTCTGAATACAGATGGACAGACAGAAATCATCCCTCCTAGGATGACTGTTGTAACAAGCTCTAATCAAATTCCGTTGAGAATGTGTAAAGAAATATTAGAAGTTAAAATTAGAATCATGGAATCATAGAATGGTAGAGGTTGGAAATGACCTCTGGAGGTCACTGAGTCCAACCCCTCTGCCAAAGCAGGATCACTCAGGGAAGGCCCCACAGGAACACATCCATGTGGGTTTTGAAAGTCTCTAGAGGAGACCACAACCTCTCTGAGCAGCGTGTTCCAGGGCTCTGTCATCCTCACAATAAAGAAGTCTTTCCTAGTGTTGAGGTGGAACTTCCTGTGTTCCAGTTTGTGAGCCATAGTCCTTTCTGAGAAGCAGACTGTCTTTCACTCCTTGTAAATAAGCAAGTACAAAATCACTTCTAAACCTGTCCAGAAATTATTTGCTAAAAGAATGACAGATCATAGGAAATGATCTGACATTTCTATCCAAACCCTCTTACACCTTGACATACTCTGTGGTTTCTCCTCTCTTACTATTGCTGGCAGAGAATTTAGACAGTGACTCAAAAAAAAAAAATCACACTAAGGCCTGTCACAGGGAGATGAGGTAGCTCTGAATCATCTGGAGTCCCAAACTAGTAATTCTTTTAATCCTGGAAGAACAGAGAGAAGTTGCACTGAGGGAAAGAGTAGTGTGTCCTGCTGCCCCAAGGAGACCCTGACAGATTTCAGAAAGCACTGGTATCCTCACTTTGATCATATTCCTTTGTTTTGGATTATTTTTCAGAATGGAAGGATACACTCGCCAGAGCACCAAACTCTTTGTAATTGTTTTGGGAGCATTCATATATTAAATGCTCCATATTAGAAGCACATTACAAGACCCCAGGGTGTGCATTACTGGGCAATTAAAGCGGTTCTTGGAAGGCTAACATTGCGAAGCTTCAGCCTTTTCTCTGCAGTGTGTCCAAGGGAGGCTGTGATGGCCAAGGAACACACACCCTGCTGTGCCTCGCTGCTTAATTAGAGCTGGGCTGGGCTGCTGAGCCACGGGCTGTGCCGGCGGGAGGGACCAGGCAGTCTGCAGGGGACTTGATACAGGGCTAAGTGAGACAGTGATGCCCTCTTTGCTTCCTACAAAAGTCCTCGTGGCCATCCCAGTGCTGCTGGCATCAAAGCACGCCTGAGGAAAGAGGAAGAACGTGAGATGGGAAGAGGCCGCTTTGGGCTTCTTGGTGACATGGAGCCAGAAATATCCTACCTGCAGATTGGTGCTGTGCAGGCATAAAGAGCTCTGAACATGGCTTTGGTTCAAATAGGAGAGAGTCTTATGTTTCTGTGCATGGGGCAAGGCATAGCTGTATTCACAGCTGAGCAAAAGAAAGGATGGGGGGGGGGGGAAGTCTTGTTTGCACAAAGTTCAAAATGGAAAGTAAGCTTCATAGTATGGTGAGGAAAAACAACCAAGGGATTTGAGAGGTGAAAGAAGGGAAATAGAAAGTCTGATACTTAGAGCCTAATCCGATTTAGGGAAAGGGCTTCGTTCCTTGCACTGTCATGGACCTCTCATCACGACTTTGGACAAATGGCATTTCTCTCTGTGCTCTGTTTCCTGCCTGAAGTGTGAAGATAGGAGCATTGCCGTGCCACCTGGGGCACAGTGAGGACAGCTGGAAAGAGGAGTGAAGGGCTCAGACTCTCTAAGAACAGGGGCCAAGTAAGTGCTTCAGCGAGCTGTAGCACAGTATTGGCTTCATTCCCCTGCTTCAAGCAGAAGTGACATGTACCCTGCTGACAGTGGCTGTACATGAAGGGAAGGGAGGTAGGCAAAGGCAACAGGAGCTGTATTTCAGCTGCACTGGCTTTGGTCATTGTGTTTGAATTTGCTGCAGCAGATGTCATTGGGAAAATCAGAGCTGCAGTTGCCCCCCAAAAACCACAACATATTTTCCACTGGGATGCCTGTGGGGTAGTAGTTTCTCCTACTGCTCTCAAAATCTACTGCAACACTTGCAACCCTCAGAACAACAGCTGACATTGGCAGGAGCAGCAGACTCAGCTTCCTTGCTAGCTGGCCTGAGGCTCTGGTGCTCCCTGCCAAGACAGCAGAATGCCTTCAAACCCTGCCATATTCAGGGGCCACAAGCAATAGTCACACATTCAAACCCTCTCTTGTAATGAAAATTGCATTTCCTTCTCTCCACCTTTTGGAAAGGGAGAGAGAAGAAGGGTGATCGTGTACTATGTTAGTATGTAAGTACAAATATGATAGATTAATTAAATTGATTAGATAGATTGATTGATAGTCCTAAAAGGTGCCTGAAGAGCGATTATCTATTTTCCTGAAGCTTCCAAATAGAAGAAAGGTTGAAATATCCCAAAATATAGTCCCATCTCTCCCTGAGATTTGACTCCTTATCTGCTGTTGATCTGTGTAGGTCCATCAACGTCACTGGAGCTATACTGACATCATGTCTGAAGACATGAGGAAAAATGTGCCACTTTCTTCCAGGTTAGCCTGCTCACTCCAAACATAACAGAAAGCCCAATCCTGGTCTTTTCTCTCACTGCATTTCTTGGCTGCGCTCTGAGGAGAGGCAGAATTCACAGCAGTGTTTTTACTATCTAAAGGGCTTAGAGAGGAGCTAGGATTTTTTTTTGTTGTTTTAAATCAGTGACCCATGATGACACCATATGGTTTTATTTCATTTAATTTGAGCAGAGCATTAACGTTCAGCTTCTAGCAGATCTCTGCCCATTCCAGTTCTGCTGCGCTACACGGTACAAGTCCAGTCATAAGGAAGAGGGGTGGAAGGGAAGAAGGGTGAAGGTGCCTGCTTTCTGGGAGGGGGGATTTCTGCCCAGCAGGGGGTTAGCCTGCCAGCTCATTCTGCTAAGCAGTAACACACCACTTCATGCCACTGGTACTGATGGGGTTGACAGCGGTCAGCCCCATGTGTATAGATAGGTTGCCTAGCCTGACCTCCCAGAGTAAATCGCTGCATTAGGCTTTAAGAAACATTTTCCCATTCATGCAAGTGGATTTGTATTAGGGTGCAAAACCCATTTGGGAAACACCAGGTGTGCGCTTGAACAGTGGCTGTGTTGTGCAAAGCTGTGGCTATAGAGCCATCAGGACCCGGGCTGGCTGCCTTAAAGCTGGCTGAAATATATCTACATGAGCTGCAGTCAAGCAGTCACTGCAGCATAGAAATGTCCTCAGGCAGGTGTTTCTACTTTTATTATACTCGGTTCACATTTGGAAGGCTTTCTTTGCAGTCAGGAAAGCCAGAAATTCGTTACAATCCAAACATCTGGAAGATGTCATACAGTTTACAAAATACTGGAAGGAAACTTGATTGTGGGTGTAGGTATTTGACATCCTGGGTTTAAGGTGAATTAAGGAAATCTTAAAGGACAAAGATAGTTCTGCTGATCATAGCTATAGAAACACAGGCCTGAGAGAAGCCACCTGGGTCATCAAGTCCAAATTCTACCATTATAGGCAACCGTGGAGCAGATGTTCAGCTCACAGCACCCATGAAAGTATCCATCTCAGCAGCTACAGACCTAGCATTCTCCCTCAACAAACTTGTAATCTCTACAATAAATGACCAAAAACTTCAAAAACGACAAGCCACAGGAAGAGAGCAAGAGAGAAGCATTGCCAGTGGCCAGGTTCCCTTCACTAGCAAGAGATTTCTGCCAGGAAAACTCTCTTAGGAATTACTCATTTTCTATGAGGACACCTACACTGCAATGACTGCAGTTCAAAGCAGTTTTCTTACCTACTGACTGGCAGGCTTGGGTCCCACTAGCAGCACTGCTGCAGCAGCATGGAGCTGGCATAGGGTACAGCCCCAGGAGCTGCCAGCACACTGGTGACTGCCACGCAGCACCAGCCGGAGCTGTCAGAACAGCGGCTGTGCCAGCAGGTGAGTTAAGAAGACCTACAGAAACACATGGGCTTGCCAAGGTTAAATATCTTAATCTGGAGCACGGGAACTTTTAATTGAAAGCTTTGCTTTGAGCCCATTTCCAGTTATTAAAATTCAGGAGTCTGTGTTGAATTCCTTGTGGACATTCATTTTGATTAACAGAAGACACGTGTGTACTAGGAAAGGAGTCTTGAGCTGGGAGGAATCAGATAAATGTAGATAACATTCTCAACTCTCATGCAAGCTATGCCATACCTGGTATTTTGTATAAAAACTCAGATCTTGAAGATAAGCAATTATTTCAGCTTTCATTTAATATTGAGGTATTTCTGGCTTTTATGGCTGCAAAGACCAGGTGGAAGCGGGATCTGGCTGCCTCCCAAGAGGCCAGGACGGGAGGCAAATCAAAAAAAAACAAAAAAACCACATTCTTGTTTACAGCCTTGTGAATTTTATGTCAGTCTCTTTGTTTTGGAGGGTATTGACTCCTGACTTTTTAACTTTGGGTCTTGGCAGTGTTGTGTATTAGCTGTGTATTATCCCTGTATCCTGTAGCGTGCCCCACTGCAGTACATGCTTGTGTGTGTTGAGTGAGTGAATGATTCCCTTTACAGGGGTGTCATCGTGTGTGCCTCCCTTATGTTTGTCAGAACGAGGGAAAATTTCATACTGGACCCCTTACCAGTAAATGTTTGCCCAAAATCAAACCAAAAACAGTGCTTAGAATGCATGAATTTAGATCTAATGTTATTTTGATCTTGGGTTTTAAAGAAATTAACAAAATTGTGAGATTTTAAGCCTTATCAGAATAGCAAATATCTTTTTTTTCCTTTTAAATTACCTTTTTAGGGTGACTGAGACACTATGCTAAAAAAACAACAACAAAAAAACCCAACCAACCAAACAAACAAAAAAAAACAAAAAAAAAACCCAATGTTTAGATTTTCTTGAAACAGCAGGTTCCAACTACACCGAAATGTAGTTGTAAAAGTTGTGATTAAAAAACACATTGAAAAGTTGAAAATTTCCACAGAAAACCTGAATGTTTCCCTTCCTGTTCTAGTGCTCGCTGCTCTTGATGTTATTTATTCCTTGCTTTATCACGCTGCCCAAAGCAGCTAGGCACGGGCAAGTACTTCAGGATGCGGGTGCTGCGTAGGTTCCCAGCATAAAGTTGGTGCCCATCTCCGTAGAAGATAGTCTAGATTTCATATTTATAGGACAAAGCCATCTTTTTTATAATGAAAAGACAAATCTGTAGTCAGCCTGCTTGGCTCATGTCAGTCACTATCAGGTCTAATGTTTAGGAAATAGGAGCTATATGTTTGTTTACGTATCTATACCGTGTTTGCAAATGCACTAGCATTTGTCTCTTAGTATGTTTTAATTTACCACACAATATGCGTACTTGTTCATCTTTGCCTATAGGTCTGCGTTTATAACTGTGGCTATATGGAGTTAGACATTTGGGTCACATCGTGTATATTCAGACCCCATGAAGAATTAATAAACATTTATTCAACCATTGCAGTTTTTAACAGAGTTTAATGGGCAAATAGGCTGTTCAGATCTGTGGCTTGTAACCATCACCAGCCAGCTATATGGATGTTTTTGTGCAGCACCAAGCACAGTTCTTATAGATAATAGTAAGTCATAGCCACCTAGAACTCATCCGTAACAAGGCTATAATATCCGTGATGTAATATCCAACCTATCTGAATATTGATACATAATTAATGTGGAACCTTGCTGTATTATAAGGCCCATACTTGTGTGTACTTTTGCATAGTTGTTTAAGCTTGTGAGTGCAGATTGGCTCTGTTTCTAAATCACGTATTTGGCGTCCATCCGATGAACTGCAGAGCTATGGGTTTCCGTGGGCCTTCAGCAACACGCTATTTCTATCCCTTTCTGTTACAACTGCAATAGCTGATAGGGTGCACTGGACTGTTGGGTCCCCTTTTCCTGACCCCTGTATAAATACAGTCTCTATCCATCGGCTTTAGCAGTCTAAGGGTTTACCTACATATGGCTGTGCAAAATAACTGATTTGAATTAACTGAATGTGTGAAATTAAAGTGGTCTAGTTAAACTACATTACATCTCTGACTCCCTTGTTTAGAATTAAGGAAGCTTTAATTTAGTTTAGCTTAATTCACTTTGGAAATGAAGTCAACTAAATTCAATTTAGGACATTCAGATTTTGAATGAGCATCCAAACAATGTTTTAATGCTTTTAACCAATGAGTTTGCAAAGTTAATTCAGATTAATTTTCTAGTTTGCCCCTGTGTAAACAAGCCTGTTGCCTATTCCCTGTCAATGAAACCATCTCATCTGAGACTCCTTCAACAAGTCCAAATTGACAAACAACCTCCCAAGAGCAGCAACTTAAATGATCCTCCCACATGCACAAGTGTTTCCCCATACAGGCAACTTTTCCCCCTGTGAGCTTTAGTGCTCTCTAAGACTGATTTGTCCAGAATTTGACACATAGAGCCAGGCACTAGCTGGGGTAAACACAGAAGATGTGCAGCAATTGTTTAACACTATCTGAAGACCTGAGTTATAAATATGTCATTATTCGAATTTTACAGTTCAGGCTTTTGCAGTAGAATATGATATTCTTTCTGAAAATCATGATATTCTAGAGAATTTTAATTATTTTATCCAATTTCAGTATTTCAAAACATGATCCCCTAATCTGAATTAAGTACTTGTTCACCTAATGAATGGGAATACCTCCAGCTGTAAATTAGCATGCATTTCATTTTTTTTCCATCAGCTTAGATTGGACAAGATCAAATGCAATCAGAATTCACAGACAGAGGAGTACAGAGGAACGCAGGCAATGGTATTTGAAAAACTATACCACCTTTTCATTTTTTCTTGAATATATTGTAGTCTAAGAAGACAGGAGGTAGCATAAGGTGGCCCAAAGATTCTATCTATCTTGCCATTTTTAAGGGGCAGTTGCAAAATCAATCACGAACAAAACAATCTTAGAAATAACACGGAAGGATATTTTTAATACAAAAATATTAATTGGTTTTTAAGCATCATTATGGAACTTTAAAACTTTTCATTACCTTGCCTAATTTTAAAAGAACACTGTGTATTTGGTCAAAAGACATCTTGGGAGGAAATTGTTGTCAAACATTATTTTTATCACAATGCAAAAAAGCCCTTGAAAAATTGTCATTTGGAAAATCTGAACTCAGAGACAGCATCTGCCCTAAATCTTTGCTAAAAAGTCAGCTAGACAAACAAAGAGACAAATAAAGCAAAGAACGCTCATTTAAATATCCCAGGCCATCAAGTACTATTTGATTAGACATTAAGCTATATGTTTGTGTGCTTGGTTTTTATGGAGTTAGTGCTAATGAATACATGTTGTTTGACAGCTACTACAGCCTCAGATCTTTCACTGGTAGTTTCACTGAAGCAGGTGCCAGTATAATATAATAAGGACTAAGTCCTCTGTATTAATATGCTTGTGCAGAATGCATTTGCACGTGTGTGGACATCCATTTCTGTCCAGCTAGCTAAAAGGATACCACTGTAAGTAAAATCTAGGTTTATAGCAACACAGTCTGCGTGACTTTTTCGGTGTGGATATACAGCTGTACGAGGCTACGCTGACGTATCAGCGTGTGCCTGTATGTGCTCATGCATTTGTAGCACGCTCACTCACGTGTCTGTCTGTCTGCAGGTATGTTTCTACTTCTGTATGCAATGTGGCTGGGGTGCTTTCTGAATAGCAGTGAGCTCGGTAAAAGCATCTCTGTATCTGTGTGTGCATCTATCTGCATAGGGTGAGTGTGGATACATTTCTTTTTGTGGGGGTTGAGCATTCCTCCTATGAGCTGGGTGCCTTCTCATGGTCTGCTCTCAGTCACTGTGTGTACTTTCACTCCTGTAAAAGGCAGCGTGCTTCAGCAGCAAAAACATTAACTGGGCTTCAGGAGACCTGGATCCTGATTCAGCTACCCTGTTGATGGGCTCTACAACTGAGCAGGCTCTTTTAAGTCACTCTGCGCCTCAGTTTCCCCTCACATCTTTTTGTTTCAAAGACTGTAGACATAGACTATCTGCTACTGCGTGGCCATATGTAATGCCGTATGTGATAAGCTCTGTCTAGATCAGTCAAGACCCTGGGTCCTGAGAGGATCTTCTGATGCCACTGACTTAAAGTAATAGTCATCCTTGCACATGCCTGCCTTTGTGTGTTGGTGTTTGGATGTCCGTCTGTGTACTTTGTGGCTGACTATTTGTAGTTTTGTTGAAGAGTTTATTCCCCCCATGTACATACAGAGCAGGGGGAGGTGGAAGAAAGGAGTTATTAAATGCCAAGCAGATATGCAATAAATCCCATTGATTTTACAAACTCTAACTTGTCTTCAATCTCTTTCCATTCTTTATCCTGGGGGCATGGCAACAAAACCCTATTTTAAATACCTTTTTTTTTCCCTTCCCCCTTCCCCCTCCTCCCACTCCCCAAAAAAGTGTCAATATTTTATTTGGATTTTTAACTTCGCTCCATAACAGTTGTTTGACCTCCTGACTCATGTGAGTCACATAAATTCTGGGACTTTATTCAGGAGCCATGTTCCTGCTATTGAATAAGCAATTTGGGAGGGTGAATTAATGACTTGTGCTGTTGCTGGAAAGTCCCTGAAGAAATATTAAAATTGCTTGCAGACTGAATCAATACTCACTGAACACCCAGCATGAGGACCTGGGCTTTTTAATGGCTACAAGCAGCGGCACTTGGTAGAGGAAGGGGAATTCCTGTACATACAACGCACCCAGGCACATACAACCAACAGCAGTCTTCCCCCAGCCTTGCTGGCTTTTCCACTAACGGCATATTCTTCTGCGTGCAGCCTGGTACAAGCCGATGCCTGCTGTGCCAGAGAAAGGACTTAGAGTCCAATTCCACTGTCTCCCTCCCAAGAAGATCATGAAGGATTTGCAAAAGCTGGCCATTCGGGCCTTGTGTTAAGCACTTGGGTTAGCATGCTCTGGCACAGCCTGCGAGGCACAAGGAAGGTTGATTATTTGTGGCGTTACAAGCAGGTTTTATGTGGGCACTTGGCTTTATTTCCTCTCTGAAGGAGAAAGATACTAGTGCTGTGGTAGATTTAGGTGTGCTGCTGTTGTTGGAAAGAGGATTGGGCTGTTTTGCAGAAGCACATCTGTGAGATGGTTCTGTGGTTTTGGGTGCCGAACAGCATTTGCATCCATCCATAGTGTGGATGCGTTGCATTTCGGACATTCGGTAGGTTTCGTTTTCTTATGCTGGCTTGTGTTGGTGAGTACTGAACATCACGCTTCCGTTAAGAGTGACCACACGATGCTTTTGGTCATTGAGCAAAGGTGTTACTTCCTTGGACCAGTCTATTTTGATGCTAAGGCTGCAATCCTGCATTATCCTGAGTGCTCTGGGGGTACACCAGCCTCACTATGGCATGAACATGCTTGGCACACTACTTGTCAAAGGCTTTTGCTATCTGTTACTCACTAGGCTGACAACAGCCAGATTTTGCCCACACCCTGTTTTGCTCTAAGCCACCTCTGGCAAGGGTGGGTTTTGTTGCCAGAGTTTTCAAGTCTCCTTTGAGAGTGCGGCCCCGTGTTTTGCCATTGTGGTTGTGAATGGCTGTTTTGTATTCACTTGTTGGGTGGCTGCTATTGTGTATTAACACCGGGGTGGGTGCGCTTTGTATGACCGCATGTCTGTCTCATTGATTCCATCAGTATTATTTTGTAATCGTGTGTCTCTGTGATTGAGTTAGTGTGCATTTCAGGGCTCCTGTGTATTGAATAATGATGTCAGGGATTGGGTTGTTTGACTGGGTAATAGCCTCTTTTCACTCTTGTAAGTGAATGTGTCCTTCTCCTGTTTCCCTGTCTCGGCTGGGGCAGGATCATTTACACTAGGTGATTCCTTAAGATGCTTACATGCACTAAAAGAATATCCCTTTGGCTCCCAAGCTCTCCCTGCCAGCGGGGCGTGCTGGACTGAGGGCTCGCCGGTGTGTCACACGCAGCCTAGCCCGTCCAGCTGGCTCCCAGCTGCACGCTCCAAGGTCTGGCCACTTTCTTGTGAACAATCGTGTGTGTGTGTGTGTGTGTGTGTGTGTGTGTGTGTGTACATATTCCTAAGGCTAGTGAATATGTTTACATGTGTGTGTGCCTTCCAGTGCACTCAGGAGTTTTGTTAAGACTTGTCAGTTATGTTTTTGGATGTCTCTATATCCTAGGTTTCTTCACAAATAGATGCAAGACTATACAGCGTGGTTTGAAATAGATTTGACTGAATCTGTGAAGGGATCTATAAATAACTACATATGTCTACAGCGAAGGGCACACTTGCCTTTGCAAGGGTCTTCTTGTGTGACTCTATATTAATGCATAGAAGGGCATCCGTGTCAGTCAGCAGATGTCTCTGATCTGTGTGTGACTGCCTGGCAGCGTTCCCATGTCTGAACTGCCCTGGGTCTCTTATATATGTAAGAAAGAATGAGATTCTGTGTCAGCAGCATTTATCAGTAAGTATATGTGTTAAGAAATTTTAAATGCATAATGAATCTCTGGGTTTGTGCAACAGCTTCTGCCTTGTGTGGGTATTGTGTGCTAATTCCCTAAGACAGTGTAGCCGCATTTGGTCCCTTGGAAATGAACAAGGGTTTAGTTATTTTTCAGCTGATGATTATGTGTCACTGCTGCATGGATTTATTTGCTCTGCACAGGCAATATGCCTGGCACTGGGCCTGCTCTGTGCTTCCTCAGCCATCAGGATTTGACCCAGCAGCAGCCACATCTAGGCAACGTCTATGAAAAAGGCTGTGAAAGATCCAGAAAACTTCCAGAGAGAGCTCTCAACTGTACACTTTCACCAAAATATCCCAGCAGGGAAAGTCCTATGACCTCTCTCAGTCAGCTCATCTATATAGCTGGGATTTAGCAAGCCAGTGACTTTAACTCCTATTTTTCAGTGAAGTTGCTAACAGGTAACTCCTTACTCCTCCTTGCATTAGCTCAAGCCTTGTTACTTCCCCTGCCTCCTTGTTTGTGCTCTCCCCATCCTTTCCCTTCTTCCTCCTCTGTATCCCTGCCTGCATTTGACCTTGAACACATGACACCATCCTTAGCCCACCCGGTGCTTTACCAGCTCCCACCCCTCACGCTGGGGTAGCACCATCAGGGTAATAGGGGGAGTTAAAAAATGAGGGAGTGAGGAAGAGAGAGAGGGGGTGAGAGAGAAAGAGAGAGAGAGAGGAGAGAGAGAGAGAGACCTGTTTGAAAATAATTGGAGGCTGTTAAACAGAGGAGCCCAGCATATCACTCTAGTAATGGAAATAAATTCCATTGTATTTGCATTTTAATTTTCCACATAAACAAAGGCCCAGAGTGTGCTGGCTTCGCCAGAATCACCGGCCAGAATTTAATTAGAAATGAAAAGTTTATAGGGTCCTCTTTAATGCGATTAATGCACAGTTAACATTTATCACATACATATGCTGGAATCGCCTTTTTTAAGCAACCACCGGCCATGAAATGAATTTCTTTTCAACTTTTTTAGCGTGCGTGAGGAAGGCTGTCTCTGGTGAGGCGGTCCAGTGAGCACACTCCTGACAGCTTGGTAAACTGCAGCCCACAGAGGCTTAGTAGCCCCCATGCTCACTGAGGAAAGTTCAAGGTGGCTTAGAGGGAAGCATGGTCTAGTGGTTAAAGCCTGAGGTTGGGAGTCAGGGGATCTGGGTTGTATTCCCAACTCTGCCACATGCTCACTGCATGACTGACTTGCTCTCAGCATCTGTTTCTCTGGGTGTTAAAAATAAAAGAGAAATCAGCTGGAAGAAGATATCTCAGCCCCAGATCCCTCTGTGTCTCAGGCTCTCCAGAAGCTTGCCCAGCCCTGTTGTACAGGATCTGAATTGGATCCCGCACTGTGCTGACCATTCAGCTTGTGTCCCCATGCCCAAACCAGGGACAGGGGAGTGCCCACAGCACTCACCTGATGCAGAAAGTTAGGCCTCCTTGAGGGGCTTCTTTTGCACTGCCCTGGCTACTTGTGCACACCCGGCATCGCTGATCCCTGTGCATGGGTTCATATGGATCTCACATTGCTTGTGTGAAATACACATCTTCCTGCCGAGGAGCATGAGCTAGGAGTAGAACAAACTCTGCCTGTGCAGCATGGGAGCACTGGCAGCCCTGCCATGAAGGGACCTGAATCCACTGCTGAGGCAGCTCCATGTTTCTTAAGGGGATGCTCTCAGGCTGGTTTGCTCCAAAAAACTGCTAGCCTTGGGAGATACTGGGGATGTCAAGCCTAAACCTCAGATCCTAACATAAACCTCATCAGAAACAGCTACCAGCCTTCCTTGTGGTAAGGGTAATTATACCTCCATCAGCCTGAAAGGCCCTGAGAGGTCACCCTATGAGTGCTTATAAAAAGCTTTGAGCTTGTCTATACGGGGACACCAGGAGAAGCAAGTCTAAATCGAGGAAAATTATCAATATCCTTCCCTCGCAGAGCACAATGCCGAGATAAAAGGCCAAAGGTGAACACTTCCCCTGTGAGACCATGCCCCTGCCAGAGCCAGGAGGGCATCGGGCTTGTCACCTCCATGCTACCTCCAGGCTCCCAGAGGGGACCATATCACCACCGGTGTTCACGTTGTCCCTTCTTCATGTCCCCTCCCCTGCTCTGGCTGTGTGACAGATGGGGGCTACAGTCCCCCTACTCCCACGCTTCTTTTCCCAGCTTGCAGACAAGCAGAGCAAATAAACCAGGCCCATGGACACAGAGTGTTAGCGTGTTAGGGACACAGCAGGGGAAGGAGGAACATGAAACCTCTATTGATCCCTTGAGGAATGATGTCCCTTCCTTATCTTATCAGATTCTCTTCACTCTTCAATTATTGTCTGTTGAAATTGGCCTCTTAACCCAAACAAGATAACCTGGGTAATAAGGAGAAGAGTGGGAGGGGAGGGGAGAGAAGAGGAGAGGAGGGCAGGGTCCAGTGCATTAAATTATGGCTATCATTAGAAATATCTCCTTTAGCATAACCTCCTCTGCCCCCACTATCCCCAGGTAATCCTTTCTTGCTTCATGTATCAAATGAACTAGTACACATCCACTCCCTGACAAATGCAGCATGCCACGTACACCCCTCAGCAGGCACGGCCCCACATTTCTCCGTGGCATCTCTGTGCAGAGGTGTACCCGCCCTGCTGTGCACCTCCCATGTTCACATGTCTCAGCAGATACCACTCTGTTACACGCACACTCACACACGTTTGTGTTACTGACACTGCCCATCTCACCAGCTGCACTCTCCTCAGCATGTCGGTGATCTGGCTGCCATAGCACCTCATCCTGAGGACTACTCAAAAGAACTGCGGACAAAGATATGAGCGCTGCTAGGACACCTCCATGCATCTTTACAGCCAAAGTTCACCATTCACACAACTGCCTCGCCATCGGGAAATGGTCACGCGGAATCCTGTTCAGAGCCCTACAAAACTAGATAGGCTTCCCCAGATACATATTGCTGTGCCTTTGCTTGTCCCTGTGACTCCCTGCATGGAACTGCAGAGTTACGGTGTTGTTTCTATGGATAAGACTATTCTTAGTTCTTACACAGACCGGTAATACCTACTTGCCATAAGTCTATACTCCCAGCTGGGCATGTTGCCCTAGTGATATGCCCACACTCCTCCTTGTACACATGTCCTGGGGTATAGGGCATGTCTCGCCCCAAATATCCATTACAGGGAAGATTGTCTGGGGGAACAATAGAGACTCAGCGGTCTATCTGCACAAATGCACCCAGGTTTCCATGCTCAAATTACTTCACTGTGCGCAGAATGATCCAGGAGCGCATTCAAATGGTGCAGAAGGTGCTTTCATTTTGGAAAGGTGGTGCTCTAAGCAATACAAAGGCTTCGTTTACAGGGCTGGCACCCTCCTCTTGTGCTCTTCTAAAGACCGTATTCCTCAGGATCACTTTATCCCCTGCCTTTCACCATGCCAGGGACATTTCCTTATATACACATCTACCTGGAACAGGCCACATTTCCTTCCGTTTCATCTCTCCCTGTATCATCAGCTCTGCCAGTTTTGCCCGCTGGGCACCAAGACCCATAGAGGGGTCACCCATGGGCATATATTTTTCTTTAAATATTAGGAGGTCACAAAAATTCACAAATCCACAAAAGGGGGTTAGAATCACGGCAGCTATCTTTTTACAAATGTACACATGCTCTCTCTTGCGCAAACTCAGCCGGCACTTCCTCCCTGCCCTCCAGCTTATGCCCCTCACAAGAAGCTTCATACAGCCAGATACACTTACTCTGTCCCCATCCTGGCTGCCTCCATACGCACAAGCCCTTGACTCAGGCACACATGTAGCCTGGAATTGTTACAGCCATGTAAGGGAGTTGGATGTTAATACCAGAGAACCCTGCATCTTGCTTGGCACAGTGGCCAAGACTGTCTTCTGTAAAACCACAGCAGGTCTGGTTTTGACAGTATCCAAGTCACATCTGCCTTAGTCTTTCACTTTATCCTTATCTCTTACCCTTTCCTCTCCCAACCCCACCCAACTGTGCTTTCCACATCTCTGGAAGCTTCATGTTGTGGCTGTCTGTCTGTTAGAGGCAGCACCACAGACATTGTCTCTTTCAAACTCCAAAGTTGCTGTTTGTTCTGCAGGGAGAGGGAATTTGTGATATTGCACATTTTCCACTCTGCCTCTGCTTGTACAGCCTTGGACCATTTGGACGCAGCGTGTCCCAGAAATAGGCTTCCCCTATGCTCTCAGTATGCAAACGTGATCTCCTCTTTAGAAATATTATTACTTCCTTTCCTCTTCTCTTCTACATCTCTTCTCTTCCACATTGATTTTATAAATGTGTATGTATTTTTTTGTTTATGTATGATATATGTGTAAATGTATAATTTTTCAAGCTTAAAAGTCTAAATTTAAAGAAACAAGAAAGGCCCTAAATTTAGGCAAATATTAATTGAAGGCATTATTATACAGCTACATTGTGCTGTGGTCTTTCTTTTTAAAGGTAGATTACCAAAAATTGTTCCTAAAATAATTTATAGAGAAACATGAGTATGTTGAAAGGCAATAGTCCTTTTGAGAAGCACCCAGATGTTAGTGCCCAAAGACTTTATTGCAATTTTAAAGTGAGGGCTTGAAAATGTGCAGTGGGGTAATGAGGTTGCCCTCATATTTCAGCTCAGCTAGAAGAAAACGACAATCAAAGGGTTGGTCTCTCTGACCAAAGAAATGGGTGTGGTTGTTGCCAGAACCATCTAAACCACCCTAAAACTTGAGGTGGTGGAGGGCATCCTCACAGATATGTGAGGGTTTCTTTCGTCACCTTGTCATCTGGTCTCAGTCTCTGCTTTTCCTTTTGTAAATTAACGAACAGACATCAATCTGCCTTTCAAAACACAGATACCACCCCTCTTGACTGAAATACAGTGATGGGCATTTTGAGCAGAGCTGATCGCTATTCTTGGTACAATTTGCCTTCTAGCCAGAGATGGACGTTTAACCCTGTGCCTTGGACCCTGCAGAGAGGGAAGGGTGCTTATCTTGGAAGAAGGAGGAACTGTTCAAAATGGAGCCAAAGGAATTAAAACTAAATTGGCCCCTACGAGAGAACAATAAATAGTGGCAAACTTCAGCGTATCTGTGTGTGCGCGTGTGTGCCTGTGTGTGTGTGTCAGAGAAGCTGCTAGCGGCCTACGGAACAATATGCTGTGCAGATTTTAGAAACGCTACAGGAACTGCAGAGCCAGGGGATGACAGCAGCAAGAAACGTCCTATTTCTATTTTTTATGCAGGCAGAGACAAGCCACCAGAAATCTCACTTCCTGATTTCACAGTGGGTTTTGGGTAAATGTTTCATACATAGCATTTTCTGAGAAGCGTATTTGTGAACTCACAGTCTGTTAGCTCAGGCTTTTGGCACATCACTCTTCCTCCTCACTGTCAAAACTAGTACACACATAAATCCCAAGCCAGAGAGAGGACAAAGGAATATCCTTCCCCAGCCACACAGAGCTCCCACATATGCTTCCTTTAGCCTACCAGCATTGCATGTCACCGCCTATGTGGCTGCCCAGAGATACGTGTTCCCTGCTGTGTACGGATACACCTCTATGTAGTACCCAACCAGCAGGCACATTTCCTCAAAGGTACCTATCTGCATTGCACTCACAGTCCCCATATAAATGTCCTATTAAAAAAAAAAAAAGCAGTACAACAGTTTTTTCCTTCCCCATACCCACCTCTGAACACATCAACCCTTCAAATTTGCCTACCACATATATATAAATGTACCCTCTACACTCCTCCTATCCTATCACTCTGCCTCTGTATCTATATGGATAGACGTATTCTGTCCATACATCTGAAACACTTCATGCATACATCCTGTCATTCTTCACACCCCAAACACAGCTATTCCTCTGCTGTGGCTCCAGGATTGAACTATTGTGTTGTCCATTTCCCAGCGACAAGGGGTCTAGTTACAGGGTTATTGATTGGTTTTCATGCAGACAGATGGATCTGCCTTTGGTCTCCCCACCAAAATCCACCTCTGTATGGGCTGATTGTCACCGCTCCAGGGATAGGATTTCACCAGGAGACCACCCTCCATGCAAACATCCTTCACCCAGGCCACGGATGGTAATAAATGGAGTCAGGCTGAGCCATAATAAAAGCAATTGAGTGGGTTACCTGTGCAGACATGAGATTTATACCTCCTCATATTTGATGTGATTGTTTTATTGAGTTCTCAGTGCAGTTAGGATGCCGTTTATTTATTTATTTATATGCCTACTTATCGGGGAAGAGAAGGGAGGCTGTTGCAGTCACGCTAGCGTTCAGCCTCTGTCTTGTCAGATAGGAGCCTGAAGAAGAGGGCTCCCCAGTTTTGCTCTGACTTCTTCCTAGACTTGGGTTTGGTGGATGAGCCCTGGCCAGATACCTCATTTCCTATAATACACAAAGATGTTTGTTTCAAGATCCCTGAAACCTTGAAGACTGTCTGAATTATGAGCCTAGTCAAAGCTAAAGGGATGGTGCAAAGAAAGACATGTTTATACTGATTTTCTAAAAGAACCTCTCGAAAGAAATTCCTATTTACGCTGTGCCTGTTTTGGACAATGGGCTGTGATCTATGCACAGAGCCTCTTTATGCTATTGCAATAGCAACAGTAAGCACCGGCATCGCTTCCGACTCTGTCATCAAGTGTGAGCGTTGAGAAATATTAGCGGGTGCAAATTGATTGGAAATGAATATTTGTAAGTGCACTCTGAGGAGTTTGGAAACCAAGTGATTAGATTTGTGATTTTCAGCTGGGTAGAGAGCCTTGTAAGTGCTACAAAATCAGCTCTCGGTTACCGGCATTAGAGAAAATTGGAGGCTCGCGCTGAATATCATAGTGTCTAGTATTTCATCACAAGCCTAACGGTGTTTGTTGTGGGTTTTCCAGCTCCCCTGGTCAAGTGATAGCATGAGAATTTCAGTTCTCATTTAATAAAGTATGTTTCCAGCGCTTGTGGGAGCTTGAAAAGGGACCTGTCAGTTCTCTGAAGACTCAAAGGACTGCATTGTTAAGGTGTTTTTAAAGTTGTTTAATGGGAGTCAGATATCCAAATCCCTTTAAAAATTTAGAGTAGAAAAGAGAAAACAAGTAAAAACAAACCATGTTCTATTACAAGTACTCACAATTTTTATGCCAATTGCATGATTTAGGCTCTGCCTTGGCACTTCTAAACAGTTGGGACTGGTAAATACGGCCATGTGTGTATAGGCTCCAATAGATTCATTGGGATTACAGTGGAAAAATCATCATTTGTGTTAGCTTTCAGTTTAAAGAATGATTGTTTTGGAGAAAAACTCAAACCTTTCTGATGCTTTCATGAGTAGTAATCATCATCAGAGCCATCTACACACAGATGGGATTTCCTAAAGCCCTAGTTAGCTGCACGGATGTCAGGCCAACAACAAATGCTCTTGGAAGTCTCTACCTTTCCATTTATAGAGACCCTCCACAAAAGTGGGATTCCTAAATATTTTGCTGATTGTAAGTAGAGAGTCTAAGCTCTACTTGAATTTCAGCGTGTCTTAATTAAAGACCATGGAATCTAAGTGAAGCTCACCCTTCTTCAGTTGTTTTGAAGTCATATTTTTTTATTCAGGTAATATGGAAACCTTTTGTTTGAATGGGCTTTATGATCAGAGACGGGTTTTTTGGGATATTTGATATCTGGCTGAAAACACGACTTTGTTTTGTATGCATCATGTCATCATATCATAAAGGGTCCAGCTGGCCTGCTAGAGCATTATCTATCTCTTTAGCCAACACAAGATTATTTCTTATTGTATGTTTGCTTGTTATTAATGCCGTCTAGTTATATATATTCCAAGAAATCAGGAATTCCTGGGGGATGCAATTCCACGACTTAATGGACCTCCCTATCAGGGGATACCTTCTGCTACTATTTAAATGTTTCCTTTCTTATTCCCTCCCTTCATTCCTGGCTATAATGCTTTGTTTAAATGGGAATAATTCCTTTCCTGTTGGAGGGACTGTGCCCTTCAGATCGCTATATTGTTCTCACCACTTCATTATTGCTTGGCCAAGCCATTTATATTTTCTCCTCTTTTCTCCCAAAGTCAAATGAGTTTTTTCACATAATAGTGATTCTGGTAAATGAGGTTTAGCACCGTAAGACTCACTCACCCAGCACTGAAATGCACCTACCACTATGGCAGAATGCAGCAATCATTCCCTAGATGCAGAAGCTTGAAAATGTATAACTTCCAACAAAAATCAAGCTTTCTGTACATCTATACAAAAAGGAAGGGCTGGGATTTTCAAGTGATAAAGAGACTGATGTGGTTCTGAACTTTCAGGTTCACAGAACAGTGAGCTCAAAACTTCCCAGGCACAACCAATTTTATTTGCTAAACTGCCTCTGTTGAGCTAATATCTCTGCAATATGAAAATTAGAAAAAATGCGGCTAGCTTATTGTAGTTCCCACCATACCACCTTTCAGTGGCCAAATATGAGGAATAAGACAAAAAGAAATGCTGTGAGCATTCATTTACTCTTTTAGCTGCAGTAACATTGTCTGTAACCTCTGCTTTATGAGCCTGTCCTTTATTTGCAATGATAAAAAGAAGATAATACCAGGTTTGTGTCTAATGGAAAAGAATCTCAATTTAAAGGAGCATATTCCCTGTAATGAAGCCCTGTGTGACCTGATCATTTTCTTTGCTCAGCTGAAAGCAGCCGGCAGGAGAAGTCTTCTCCCTTGAGAGCATGTCCTGATGTGGGAAATCACATGGGAACCTTAGACTTAGCATCAACTGAGGGAGAGGATCCCTGCTAGGATCCTGAATTTCTTTGGTGCGCACTAAGAAATGCCAGGCTACAGGACCTGGTGAACTCTGTCAGGTACTTTTGGACAAGTTTTCTTCACCCTTGCCTTGCACTACTAACACATTGTCAGTCAGAGGCTAATGCAGTCTACATGGCCAGTCTGATCCTTGGGTTTTCTATTGAGAAAACTAACTTGTGTCTAAAGAACACTGATGGTGGCAATAGGTTTCTTGTGACACACACACATACATACTCGCCGGTTAAAATTGTGCAATTCACCCCAAGTTCACGGCAGGCCATGCAGCTGTCACTGCTTTTGGTCACTATGAACAAGCTGCCATTAGAAATACTTTGTACTTTTCTAACTTCTCAATAGACTTACTACCTTTCCTCCAAGAATTCCAGATTTGTTTGGTGGGAAAGACAGGGAGAGATTCACCAATGACTTTGGTGTCCTTTGGGGAAACTCTCAAGCGAGGCTAACAAGAGTGACTCAGAAAGCTCTGTTTGCATAACATTGATTTCTTCCGCATATGACACAGCCTCTGCCCTAATATGCCTCTCTTTTGCCAGACTCAATTGTTTGTCTTGAGATGTTACTTTTCTCTCAATCGAGATTCTGTTCAATTCTATCTCCCTTGCATGGGCTAAAGCCTCAGCTAATGTAAAACAGCCTAAGCTCCAATTTTGAACCTTTTCTCTTTAGATGTTGAAATCCATGGGCATTTTTAGTGAAAGGTTGCACTGAGTTTTACAAAGGTTGCTAAATACTGGGGTGGTTTTTTTATTTTACAGATGGCAAAGCACTCTCGTAAAGAGTTTGTGTGACTGACCCAAGATCAACCAGAAAGTTAATGCCGGAACCGGTAAGAGAAATCTGATCATCTAATAAGCCATTCTTTGCTCTAAGCTACAGGCCTGCCTACAGCCACTTAAACTGGCCACATGCTCAATAACATTTCAATGTACAAGTATATTTCACTGGTGATTATAACCTGAATCAATGTGTATGTCTTTCTATATGTATTTTTAAAAAGCACATCATTATTGAAGACTTTAACCACGAATCATTAGCCAATTGTTATATAATGAAACAGGAAACATCTCCCCAGACCAAGTCCTTAGCACTAGAAATTAACATATACCCAGTACCTAAGGGAAGACTGGAAAAACATGTAACAACTTCACTGAGCTGATATCCACTAAAGTCTGTTCCATGCCGTGTGGTGTTAGTTAGCTCTACTCTCAGGAACTGAGGGTCTGAAGAGTATCCAGAAGGCTGACTGAACTCTGTAACACTTTGGCGTCGACATTCCTTGGATAAGGACTAACTGGGAGTCCCCAGTACTGAACTCTGTCACAGGAGAGCTGCGATAGAGGGACAAATTGTGGGGAGGTTGTTTTGCTTTGCCTTTCTGGACCTTAAAGGAATTAATTCATTTAAGAGGAGAAGGAAATAATGTTTAAACTCCAATGTCCATTGCATGACTCGCTGCGTAACCGTGAGAATGTGTGTCCATGGTGTGCTCTGTCCTGTTCCCACTATAGTACGCTGTCTAACACAAAAGATTTTTCTGTGGTGATTATTATCTCATGAAACTTGTGTTCTTAGACTAACTGTGTGTGCTGCAAAACAAAGGAAAAAATTCTCATTAACGTCTGCCTCCAAGTTCATACTTAGGAGACTGCCGCAAGGCTTACAGCAGTGCCTAAATTCTGTTGAAATATTCTAACCCAAAGTGACCAAAGATTTGCAGACATATTATGGGGATGGAAAAGTTTGGGCTGGCAGGGTGCTGAAGAAGCAAGGTGCTCAAGTGATTTAAAGTAAGCACTAATTGCGTACCAAAGAATTAAGAGCTTTTGTCGCTTGCCTGCTTCTCAATTCCATGCACTCTGTATATGTGGTGTGCTTACATATATGCATGTGTATGTATATGGAGATATGTGTGTGTGTGTGTGTGTACCTACACATACACAATAGGTTTATAGTATAGAGTACCTAATGTACGAAGCGGGAGCAGGAAAACTCCTGGGGCAGAGATAACTGCTCTGTCTTGATCCTGCCAGTTCTGGTGCACTTTGCTTATTTACTGCTATAGTATCCAGACTTTTTTGCCATAATTAAAAGAAAACGACTGTATAGCAGAAAACTTTAATTTTTTTTTCCCCTGGAATCTTGACAGGGGAGTTAAGTCATGTTTTTCACCAGAGTTAGTATCTAGCCTTTATCTGAATGAGTTTGGTATGAACAAGTTTCTGGTAATTCTCAATACTGAATTGCATGTTACCCCAAATATGTCCTGATGTTCTCCATGCAATCCCGACGGATCAGTGCAATATAGGCACATAGAATTCACGTATCACAAAAAATAATTAATGGAAAATAGATTTTTTTAAATGTTTTAGAGAGACTTTGAAAATTAAATTGAAACGGTGTTGGTTTGTAGTCTCTCACCCAAAAGCCTTTGTTAGTATTAGGCTAATCCTCAGAAAGAAAGAAAATAAAAAGTAATTAATACATTTTCAGAAAATCTTATAGTAACCAAAAGTCATTTTTTTCCATATACAAGAACATCTCTATTTTTGAAGTGTGGTATTCACAGTCTATCTAGTCTCAAGATGTTAAATCTCTCATGGATGTAGCCCTAACAGTTCTGGACACTGGGCCAATGCAGATTTTGCTTTCAAAACTCCACATTTTGAAAAACAGAATGACATATTTCTAGAAGGTTGGTTGTTTAAACTGACATCTATCTGAAGCTACTCAGAGACTTGGAGTGTTAGATTGACTCCAATTTGCGGTCATACCGCTGGCAAGCGATGTGCTGTGACACAGGTGTATTTTTGCAATGGGAGAGAGGAAAATTCTAATTCTGAGCATAGTTCACTCTTTATGTTTAGTGAGATTATGTGAGCAAGTCACAAAAGTCACTGGAGTGATGAAGCTCATGCTACTCTCCAGAGCACCAGGATCGGGCCCTTATATACTTGCTATTTTCTATTCTGCTGCATTTTTTTCCCAGTTCACTGTCCTGTTCTTTCCTAGCACACACTTGCAAATTTTATGACCTGTGATATGATGAGCTCCCTTCCTCGCAGATGTGATTTTTGGGGATCCTCATACGAAGGTGAACAGTGGGAAGTGGGGCTTGGGGAAAGGCCAACTGGGGAAAGACTTAGACATAAGAAGCCAACATGCTCTTGTGCCTTCGTGACTACACACTCAAATGCCATCTCAGTATGACTCAAACATGGTGGGTCACGTCTGAGCCTCTTTAATATAATAAGCAGCTACCAAGCACTTGTCCTTCTCAAAGCATTTTATAAACTCAATCTAACTGACCTCTGTTCACACCTCCTTCTTAGAAGGATCAGTTTTCATTTTCACAGTGGGGAAACTGAGGTACAAAACCCTCAAGTCTCTGCCGCAAACTGGGAGCAAAGTGGGAGCAAACCCCGGCGCTCAGCCTTCTGTCCGGGACATTGCAAAGCAGATACAAGGCGTTGGGTCCAGCAGGCATAAGGCTGAGATTTCAGTGACATTTGGATGCTAATATCCCTTGAGCTAGCCAAACTATACATGTATTTCGGGTCCATACATGCTGTTCCTCCAAAGACCCCACAGCCATTCCTCTGGACTTCTGCACCACCAGCTTAATTCCTCCCAGGGATAGCTGGCTGTCCTTCCGCAGCTGCCTTTGTAAGGTGTCTGAATGTCAAACTGTTATTATTTCAATACCTGACTGAGAGAGTAACAGAGACCTGGAGGTTTTTTAGGAGGGTGTATAATTAGCCGATCAGTATTATGTTACCCTGTTCATAACTTAATAACCATTTTAATACAGATGGCACACATAGGGATAATTTCCTAGGGTAGCCTAGCAGTATATTACAGAGACAGTGTGTCTGAGGGAATCTTTCTTAGCCAAGGTACATTCCACTAGCTAATTCTACCTGCTGTTTTCAAGATGATTTGGGATAATTCCATATCATTTGCAAAATATTAAAACCCATTTATATATGATGCCAGATTTAGAAATACACACTCTGACTTATTAGACATATTTTGATAAATCTGCCATGAAAAGAGCAGGACAAAAAAATACCACTGCATTTTCCCTATTTAGTTTTTGCTTCCCTTGCTATAAATATACCATTTAAAACAAAAATAAATATCTGACTAAACTTGTAATATATCAAAAGGGCCAATACACCAATACACTGACTTGTGCATTTGTTACCTATGCGGACACCACAAAAGCCTGTGCGCATAATTACATACACCCTATATACATTTATCTGAGTGGAAAGCAATGTATATTTGGGATTGCATACAAAATTTTGTGTATTCTTATTGTGTCGGTGAACTATTTTGTGCCTGTTTGCATATCCTTTGCAAATATCCCTGTGTTACTGTGTTTCTAGAGGCTGTATTTCTGTGGGCATTGTCAAGGTATCTGTAGGTACATTACACTAAAACACTGTAATTACTTTTACTGTCTGCCTAAGAGTGTTGTGTGTTGCCCAGGTGTGATGACCTGATGTATGTTGCATTTGGATATGCAGGCATGTGAACAGGCTGAGCGCTTTGCTGTGCGTTAGTACTCGATTACATCTATCAGCGCCCTTTTTCTCCTGCATCGATCCTTTATTTCTGCCCATCATATTGTTATTTTTGTCACCTCAAACCTGAGACCAAATCTGAGTCCCTCCGCCAACAAAACTCGCGCCCTAGCAGCTAGGGGAGGAGATGGGGGGAATTCGTTGCCTGGTACCGAATCGGTGCTGGCGCTGCCCAGCCTCCCGCCAGAGCAGGATGAGCCTGCGCCGGGAGCGCAGGGGCAGCGGGGAGCAGCGCTCCCCACACGGGGGAAGGCACCGCTCTACAAGTTCACCCGTTCCCCCGGACTAGCGATGAGGAGTCACCCGGGGGAGTGGGTGCAGTGGAAGCCTTCCTCCAGCACGCAGCGGCTCGAGACTGCGAGCCAGGCATGTCAGCGGATAACAGAAGCTTTTCGGCTCAGAGCCCTCATACCCTGGCAAGGCTGGCGGGTCACTTGCACCCCGGGAGGGGTGTTGGAGGGACAGGGGAAAACCCGGCTCCGCAGTCCGTCGCCCTCCCACACCGAACAGCCCCCAGACCTTGCGGCGCCGCCGGGCTGCTCCGCAGGGAGCTCATCTGCTCCTGCAGCAGTGTCGCTCTCCCCGGGCCAGGCGGCCGGCGCAAGCGGCAGCCTTGCGGCGTGCAGCTGCGAGCCATGGGGCAGACGCGCTGCCCAGGTCAGGGAAGGGAGGCAGGCGGCTCCGGCCTCGCTGCCCCGGACTGGGTTTGGGAGTCAAGACGGGGCCGGGGGCTGGAGGGCCACGAGCAGGGGTCCTGCTGTGGGCCAGAGGCTGAAGCAGGCTGGATCTAACCTGGACGAGGAAGGATTGGGCCGTCCGCTCTATTGAGAGGAGTTTTATAAGGGCCGTAAAGAGGCGAGTGGGCCGCGAGCAGGACTGCAGGATGGTCTTACCTGTTTATGGAGGAGACGCTGGGCACTGTGTCGTTGTCGCAGATACCCTCGGCCAGTAGCCTGTCTCTGATCTCCCAGGCGAACATTGTCGGGTTTTGTCTCTTGTACTCGGCGATTTTATCCACTACTTTGGGGGTTGCCACTTTGGGTTTGGAGCCGCCGATCACGCCTGGCTTGATGCTCCCGGTCTCATAGTACCTGCACAAAGGACGGTCAGTGACCTGCCGAGCCCAGAACAACCC